>PVHY01005456.1:0-83035 GCA_004024945.1 Uropsilus gracilis
AAAAAAAAAACTTTTGCCATTTACCACAATGTGAAGGGGATTGTACTAAGGGAGATAAATCAGAAGGAGAAAGATAAGTAGCAGATGTTGTTCTTAGATGGGAAATACAGAAAAACAAAACAAAGAGTCAGGTAGAATCAAACCAAAAGCAAGCCCTAGAGATCTTATTATTGATGAGACTACCAGAGTGGGAAAGAGAGGGAAGAGTGGGTGGGTTTGGTAAGGAAATAATATCTAAAAAAGGAAATCTTCTACCTCTAAATCACAAAAATTGTTGTAAGCCAGTGTTATCTCAATAAAAAAGTATTAACCATTAAAAAAAGATGTGTTGTAAATACACAATGAAATATTATTCAGCCAGAAAAAGATAAATTTTTGTCATTTGCAACAGTATGGATGGAACTAACGGTACTATGTTGAATGAAATAAGTCAGAAAGAGAAAAGTAAATATGGGGTGATTTCACTAATATGTGGAATATCAAAAAGTGAAAAACAAAAAAGAGACAAAGTTAAATAAAAAAAACCTAAAAGTCTTATAGATCATCTTATTATCTACTAGGGGAAGATAAGAATGGGGAGGAATGGTCTACTAAAGTGGAAGATTATGGTTGCCTTGCTGGTGATAGGTGCTTCTGAACAAGTGTAAACTTGTATCTCAGAATCATAGACAATATTGCAAACCATTAAAAACAAGGCTGATAAAGAAGAAATATGAATACAATATGAATCCAGTGTAGGACTAGGTTTTACTATCTATTATGAACAGTAAAACAATCCCTCAAATACCAAGCAAAGAAACTGGGGATTCCATTACTAGTTGTCTTTGGTTGTAATAAAACACTTTATTAAACATTTGCATAACTATTTTTTAGAGTTCCTTTTCATTAGAAGACAACCAGTTCCAACAATTCCTCGTGAAATGGATATGAAAAATATGCCAACATAGCCAACATTGAGGAAGGATTCTGGTGACCAGACATCAAACACCCAGACCATATGACCAATTTGATGTTATTATCATACATATCAAGCCCACTCACCTGTTAGTATCATACAGGTAAAAGCATCTCATTTTCAGGTGTCTTTCGGTCTCTTGGGCCAAAGTTCATTCCTCCTTTTGAAGGATTGCTTGGTTTCTGTTTTAAAGTCTCTAGAGTTTGTTACTCATACCTCTGATCCTATTGTTTGACTTTCATCTGAACCCTACTTTCAAAGCTAAAAGTCAAAAACAGGGAAGGAAGATGATATTACGAACAAATAATTTAAAAGTATTCCACAAATTTCTCCAGGTTACTCTCCTGACATTCTGTGGATTCCCAAAGGAGGCAATTGGAAATGGAGTTTTTTTTTAGTTATCTGACAAGTAGAAACAATTTTAAAAATAACTGAAATGGGATTTCTGTTATTCTGTAAAGATTTGCTTACATTGGCTTTGCATTGAAGGCAGTGTTTCTCTGCCTTGTGTTATGTAGACACAGTGGCACCTCATAAAAGACTGACCATGGCTTTACAATATAATCACTGCTAATTTACTTGGAGAGGTAAAGTAAAAAAACTAGATGCCACTGAGGAAAACAGAACCGATGGAGGAGTGATTTGTGAGCCTTGGGAGCTCTGTTTGGAGAGTTGTCTTTACATGGTAGATTACTTTCAGCAGCAGGACTTGCAATGACCCTGAGTTATCACTTGAATGATCCTATGCCTTATTCTGAAAAGGATAGTTTTTGCAATCTCTGATCAACATAAATTTTGTGATTCATAAGTCATTCCTCATTTATCTTTTATTTTATCCTATGACTTAGAGTTAAGGTGATATCTTGATCCCAATACACTCACAATTTTAGCTTTGCAAATTGAAAGAGAGAGAAGGGGGGAAGATGAGAACACATGAAGACAGTTTCTCTATGAGTAGTAAATTTACTGCACTAGACAGGAGCTCTGAGCCTTAGGACCCTGATTCACCTCACAGAAGCCATAGCAGGTAATGACAGGATATGGGAATAAGCTCATACTAAGTCATAATCTTGTCATCAGGCAGCAAGTCAGCAAGGAAAGGATAAGAGTTTACATTCCTTAGGGAACCTGAATGCGTCATTTCAGGAACACAGAAAACCTGGAGATTCTCTGTCTTTTTCCTTTTTAAACCAGAAAGAAATAGGAGGGTTCTGACACTGATAGGGAGCCAAACTACATGGAGCACAACAAGATCCTGGTTGCTCAGGGGTGACCACTGACTTAGAACAGACGAAAATGTATGACTGGAAACTAGATGTAAAATAAAGGAAATGCCACCAGACATACTTTTGTGTTCAAAGAGCATTCAGTTATACTTGCATACCTTGCAAAATGAACCAAGATAATTAAAGGCTATGATCCAACAGAACCCCAAGGATCACAAGAGAAAAAAGTTAATGTGGAAAGTCCATGAAGAACAGGAAAAGTGTTGTTTTGACCATTTTAGTTATGTTGTATAATAAAGGTAAATGATTTGAATAGCAGTAAGAGTAAATGTTCCTTGACATGCCTGGTTCAGTAATGAAAAGAGGACTGCAAGAGTTGGTCAGTTACAAGAAAGAGGAGCTGGAATCTTTTCTCAAAGGCTTTCAGAAGGTATTCATTAAATAGTCTATTTTTAATCACTCCATGACAAAATTGCAAACTGCCATAGTAAAAGATTAAGCCACTAAAAGAAAGAATAGAAGGTGCAAGATCGAATTTCTGTAGGTGTAGATAGGTCACAAATGGCCATTTATTATAAGGTGCTGCCAAGGTGATAGTCAGCTCTGCCTCAAGATAGTCAAACTAATTGTTCTGGGAAGGAGCTGTTCACCTAAAGGAAACATCTGTTTAAGATCTTTCAAGGGCTTAACTTTGAGATTCTTATCTCCCAGAAGTGTTTGCCTACATACCACACACTCTTCCTTATGTCCAACATCAAAGAAATACCGGAACCAATACAAAAGCCACCCAGAAGAGTCAATTTGTACTTTGATTAATTTTCAGGTACTTTTACCCAATTTAGTTACTTTCTTTGATAAGGAGAACACCAGAGACCTGGACTTTGGAATTTAAAAATATTGCTTTAAATTTTTAAAAAAATGCAATTTGAATCAGGTCGAAGTTTGAGAAAATGACACCTTTTTTGTTGTTCCTCAGTTTTACTGGAACAATTTCCCTGGACAAATGAACAAGTCCCCCGTAGAGAGTGACTGTGTGTAGGTTTTTCTATTTAATCAACCCAGTAATATCAAAATGCTTTCCCCAAATCTGACTAAGGCAGAATAAAGCTGTAAATGCTGGACCTATACATTTCCCTCCCCTTAGTCTACTCCTACCTTTATGTTGCATTATGTCCTAGAGATTCAAATTGAAGGTACAAAATCATGACCTCATGTGGCTTACTTTCTGACTCAAGATACACAAAGGAAAAAAAATATAGGTTTCCACTTAGGTTTTCCTGGTATTCTCTTAATTCAGTATGAAACCCTTGTTCAAGACACACAACAAATCACTTCTGATAATTTCTGCTTCCTCTCATTTTTTTTTCCATTTGGACACAGATAACCTCTAGCCTCTCATGTAACTCTGAACCACTTTGGTTAACCTAAGGCAATTAAAATGTTCACAAAATTCACTGATCTTTTTTTTTGTTAAAGGATTAAAGAGTCTCGTGTCTGGGTGATATCTAGTGAGCTTAATGGAGACAAAATAATCCCAGGAAATGCTAAAGAAATTTTCATTTAACACACACACACACACACACACACACACACACACACACACACACACCCCTCTCTGTTCACTGGAGCAAATGAAGTTTATATGCCCAGCTTCTCCAGGTTTTCTATTATACAACTCAATTGATATGAAAACTTCTGAGGTTTTTGGCCTGATTTTCAAATTGTTCTGCATTTATATTCTTCCCTAGATAAAAATGCCTGCTTATGAAGGATGAGGTAGTTTTGTGGGGATATAAAAATCTTTCATTAAGAACATCTGCTCCTCATTGAGAGTTTGTCAATCCTAGAAAATATTCTGAGAATGACTACAAGTATGACTGAGTCTTAAGAATTGAGTTGTTTTTATATTAAAATAAGACTAGCTTTGAGCATGTACCAGTTCAAAGCCATTCATAAGTGGTCTGTTCTGAGCCACCAGAAAATGAATCACCAAGCCTTCAGTTACTAAACAACAAATTCACTATGTTTTTTAATATCGGCACTGGACTAAAGTAATGGCCAGATGTTCATTCTTTTAAATCTCCAAATTCCATATATGTGAGCTTATTTCCTTGGGGTAACACTTTAAAAGTTATAGTGTAGTGATTGTGGATTATTTTTAAGTTGCTTGAAATTTTTGATGAGTTTGTTTTGGTAGGCAAGGCCCACTTGCTAACTGGGTTTTACCTTTCTTCTTTTGTCAGTTTAATTCAGGATATATAGAAGACCTACAATAAGGCAGAAACTATTTCAAGTGCCAGATTTATGGAATAGGTCAGAGAACTTTTCCTTCCAGAATTTCAAGTTCATTCTTTTTTCCCTTCTTTCTGTGTCTCTCTGCTTTCTTCAGACTGTCTCCATCTTTCTTTTTCATCACCAGTGGACTTCTCAATTAACAAATTAAATGACAAATGTTTTGTTACATATCCCACACTGAATTCATTACACCTCTCCTCCCTAAATCTATTGTTTTCTAATAAAAAGCTCCAGTCAATTAAGACACTGCCATTATCCTTCTCTTCTCATCGATCCTAAACCAAAACATGGAAGTCACCCTCAAATGCCTTTATCTCTTAAAATGGAATGGTAATGAAAATCAGTTCTAAAAACCTTCTAAGTACTTCTTTTGACTTATCTTTTCTCTCCCCCACACCCTTCCCCACTATTGCCTTATTTCTAGTTATCATTCTCATATCTAAATTATCTCAATATCATAACTCAACACCAGAAGAGATTTAAAATAGGAAGTTGACCATTCATTCCTATTACAGACCTTTCAGTGGCAGCTTACTTCCTGCAGATGAATTCAAAGTCTTTCATGTAGCATATATGCTCAGCCAGTATGATCTGTATTGTGCTATATTTATCAACTGTGTGTAACTCACAATCTTGTGCCACATGTAACTGTCCTCCCAGCACTGCAACCCCATGCCTCTACTGTTTAATCATGCTCCTCTTGGTCTGCCCCTCCTTTTTCCACATGAAATTTCCTCATCAAGATTTAGTTCAATATTATCTTTCTCAAGAAATTGTTTATGATTCCTGCTCATCCAGCCCTCTTTCTTTCTTCTACTATACCATTTATCTCATTTAAAGTACTCTCACATCTCTCCTGTATTGTAATTTTATATTTTCTTTGTAGTTTTAGTTTCACAAATGCTATACTCTCATAAGACAGTGGCTGAGTGAATGCCAATCTTCATCTGCCTCTGTTTCTGCATCAGCAAAATTTGCAAACATTGCAGCAGAACTTGACTAGCAGTCTAAAATTTATTTGCCAAAGCTGAGTTCCCATATTATCTGCCTCTACCTCTCTGGGCGATCCTTTATGCAGATTCTCTGATGATTTCTATTCTTTGTCTTAGTCCTGTAGCATAGTAGTCACCCCCTTATCTATGGGAGTTATGCTCCAAGACCCTTATCAAACGTCTGAAACTGCAGGTAATACCAAATTCTATATATACCATCTTTCTTAGTACATACATGCCTATGATAAAATTAATTTATAAATAAGCACAATCAAGGATTAATAACAATAAGATGCAACCCTTATGATAATATACTACAATAAAAGTTATATGGATGTGTTCTCTCTCTCCCCAACCCCTATCTATCTCTTTTAAAATATATTGTAATACTTCAGGAGAAAAAATGACTGAAACCACAGAAAGTGAAACTACAGATAAAGAGGGATTTGAAATTTTAAGTCCTTCCAGTTTTCTTTCCTTTCCTCCACTAAATCCTTTCCCTGGGTGGGATATTAAGAAGTTTGCCTTAAACATTGAATGAGCTATAAATAGAAGCATTATTAGTAGGAAGAAACCATTCTTGAAATTATGTTATCCTGATGTGCCCTTCTATTTTCCAGCAATATGATGTTTTCACTCTTCCAGGCTCAATGAATATCTATATTTGGAACATATTCTAAATTAAATCAAATGATTACCTTTTGAAAATTATTATGAATCAGTAAATCAAAATAAGAAAGAGGTTTTGAGACCATAAGAAC
This sequence comes from Uropsilus gracilis, assembly GCA_004024945.1. NCBI lineage: Eukaryota > Metazoa > Chordata > Mammalia > Eulipotyphla > Talpidae > Uropsilus > Uropsilus gracilis. Next base: position 6,230 of record PVHY01005456.1, read on the forward strand.
CATGAAAAAAAAAAGTAAAGCCTGTATACATGCAGACAAAAAAAATATTTGTGTGGACCTGAAAGAATTCAGATAAAGGTTACTTCTACTGTCTATTCTATTTCCTAGGCCATTCATGGCAATTCACTGCAACTGCAGAACTCTAAGAATGCAACTCCGTTCTGAAATGTAAATCCTACCTCACCTGACTGAGAAGGGGTTTGATTATTGTCTAGAGTCCAAATGTGGAAAAATACTAATCTGATGGAAATAGCACTATGTAATGCTGCCTTCAGAGATGTACTCCAGGAGAGGTAAAGCTAATGGGGGTTCTCTTGCCCTTAGAACACAAGCCTGATGATCTCAGTAGATGATCTTTCATCAGCTTCCCTATTTATCTTCTTGGGATTAGAGAAGTTGAGAATAATGTTCACTCATTACTCAATTCACAGGTTTATCATCAATAGTTTATTTTGTGTTGGCACTGTGTTTAGGCCTTGACCTTAACAGGGAAAATTTTATGAACTCAAAGGATATGGATTATCTCATAATTCAGTTTATTTCCCCTGATGGAGAGACCACAATTTACCAAAATTTCTAATATTCTACTCTGTGTGTATGCGTGCGTGTGTATGTGTGTGTCTGTGTGTTCTAAAGCAACAGCTTTGCCATGACTATATAGCTTGAAGATTAAAGAAAATCACTGATGCTCACCATAAATCGTACCTGGTACTGACCAAATGGCTCTCAGTGGACTGATTTAGAGAGGGCATGAAGTCCCAGAGCATTCAATTTAAATGACCTATCTTACTTTCTGTATGTCCAGTGTCCTCAACTTTGCCCCAGAGCATTAGACTCAAAGTCTGAGATTATAATTCATGCTCTACAGAACTGTGAAAAAATAATTTCCTCTAATTCCTGCCCAGCACCCATATTCTAACTTTGTTTCTCTGAAGTTGACCAATCTAAAATGTAACAGGTATTGTTGATCACCTACAAGACATGCCTCCCCACTGCCCAAATGTTCCTTCTATCAGAATCACAGTTTGGGAGAAAATTTGCCCTCCTCTTCATGGCCATGTATATTCACCTTTTATGGGTGATTAAGTTAGAAACACATGATGCAATTCTAAACAAAGAAAATCTGCTGGGCCAGTAGTTTCGCAGAGAGGTTTCTTTAGTGACAAAATAAATATACATAGCTTTTTTCTCTTACTACCTCAAGTGACATGATGTTTATTTTAAACTGTATTAACTAGATAACAGACATTGATAGACATGAATGGTTTAACATTTTGAAGAATTTATTTGAGAATTTGAGATATGTTATATATTTAATATTATTACTAATGTCTTAGGCTACGTCCAGTCATTATGAAGCTTTGGAATTAATATAAATTAGCTAAGTTTAAATTAATCTTAGAAAGATTTATTTAAATTTACAAAATAACAATAAATCTAACTGGGTCTGTAGATTTTAAGAAAATAGCACTAAAAAACATGGAGAGATCCTCCAATCATAAAATTCTCATTTGTGTGCCTGGCATGGTAGTATGTGCCTGTAATCCCAGTTACAGATTGAGACTGGGGATCACTTGAGTCCACAGGTTAGAGACAATCCTGAGCAACATAGCAAGACTTAGTCCCTTAAAAAAAATCCTAACTTGTGGTGTTTGTTGTGGGGAAGATCAAGGCCCATTCTCCCAAATGCAGAACAGATTTGCTTCTCTAGCTCTACCTTGTGGGTAAAGGTAACTATATAACATGGAGAGCACTAGTAGGCACTATGGAGGCCAAAACTATAGTGGAAGAGCTATTATACAGAACTTTTATTAGGTAGAGGTGATCTAGAAGGTCCTTCAGTTAGAGAACCCTTACCAGGACTGGTAGCCCAGTGTCTCAGTGTGTGGTATTCCAGCCTAAGACATTGAAAGCTATGCAAAAAATGAGAAGGAAGTATACAATTGTCAGAAGACTATAGGACTTGTCATCCTTTTACTTCTGGGGGAAATAAAAAATAGAAAAACTGTAATATGTTCTTTTCTCCTCATGCTCTTCCTTCCCTTCCAATTCTGTCCTCTTTCCTTTCCATGCCTTAGTGGTTCTTGGCCACCTTTACTTTCTTGCCTTTCCATATAAAATTCATCAAGGAGAGAAACTAGACCTGCTCCAGGGCTCAGGAGAAAGAATGGCCTAAACATCACCTCCCCAAATCCTCCTTCAAACCACTGAGCCTTCCTCCCAGCGGAGAGGCAGGTGCCATATTCCTACAAAGCCTAACTGAAAGAAACCAGCCATTTCTCTTTTCCTCAGTGACAGCCCAACTTAAAATTACACCACATGAGATAGCTAATTCCATCTGTGGACTTGGTTAGGTCAGATAGGCAATTTTTTGTGAACACCTGTGGATATTGCTATAAAGATGTATTGATGTATCAGTATTGAAGATGTATTAGTACTGAAATGAGTAGGCATCAAGGAAAACAGATAACCCTCTACAATGTGAGTGGTCCTCTTCCAATCAACTGATGTCCTTAACAGAAAAGGAATAAGTTCCCCTGGGGAAATGGGGCTTATATCCCCACATCACTCAATATCGACTCTGCCCTGCATCTTCAGTTTCCTAGACTACAGATTTTGAAATTGCCAGCCTTCCTAAATGAGTCAGTATTCTACCAGTTCATCACCTTAACCACTTGACCACCTCCCTTGTGAGCCAATATTTTAATTATCTCTGTTCTTCATATATAGCATATAAAACATGTGCTTATATTTGGATAGACACACACATTCCATCAGTTCTCTTTCTCTAAGGAAACTGGTTGAAGATCATCCTTAAAGACACATATCCAGGGCTTTCTGAAATCAAAAGGAAGAATCTATAGAACCAGCATATATTCTGGCTCATTAGTGCCTCACCTGGTTTTTATGCTCCACCAGTTACAGTCAGCACTTCGTGAGTAATTATCCAGAGGAATTTTAAGAACTCCCTGGAGTATCTCATGATTTCAATGAGACTGAAGTAGGAAATTTGATTTACATCTAAATTAATTTTTCATATATGTTGAGTTACTAAAGCTATTTCTCAGTTTTCCACATTTTTTTCTTTAGTAACTTTCAAATTCACATTATTTACCTCTTTTTGTAAGGAACAATTCCTCCTTGTTTTTTCGTACAATCTTACTAGTTGGTGTTAGTGTGTTGCCTAATGTGTAGTATTCTTTTTTATGCTTTAAGGTAGTATAATAAATTTTATATAGATATAAAATATTTTTACACTTCATATGAAGTGTTTAAATTATTTTTAATATGTTCTATATTATATAAAATGTTCTTATATATTTACATTTCATCATATATAAATGTCCAATACATGGTACATTAAAAATATGCATATATTTATATAGTATATATAAAATATATATGAAACACAGCAGCTGTTTTTCCCATCCCAGGACTTGGATGATTTACTGAGTTTACCATGGTTTACTGAGTGAGTGATTTCCACCTCCATTCCAGTTGCCTAATGGGTCATGGTGCCAAGTTTATAATACTCACTCCAAAGCTTGGTTCCTACATTTAGATCACTGACTGCAAAAGTTCCCTTCCCATGGCTGCTATACTGACGTGTTACACCCAGATGAAGGTACGGAAGTCATACCAGACATATCCTTTTCCCAAAAACCCACCAGCAAATCCATGGTGGACAGAAAACCCCAGTGTGTCTGTTCTTAATCTACAAGTATCACTGTGTCTCAGGAGCATAACATCAAATTACAAATGAGTAACATGACAGGTTGACAAAAAAGGAAAATGTTCAGATTTTAATACCTTTAACTTCACTTTAGTTTCCTGCTTTATGAATCATGAATCCCACATTTTCATTTTGTTCTGGGTCCTGCAAAGCATGTAGCTGGCCCTCAAGTCAGCGGAGAGAAAGAGATGAATAATGGAGCTCTGGTTTATTTAGAATATTCCGTGAGTGCTCCTTTGATAAGATGACATTTGAATAGAATACGGAAAAGGGTGAGAGTGAACCATAGCAATATCTGGGACAAAAAGTTTCTAGGTAGTGGGATGGACAAGTGTAAAGGCCCTCTGGCAAAAGCATGTCAGTATCTGCTGCAGGACCACTGTGATTTGAATAGTGAATGCAGGTACAGTGATAGAAGACAAGGTCACAGTGGTAACAGAGGCAAGAGTCAATTATGCGGGCAAGGTAGGCTATTGTAAGAATTTGTTTTTGTCTGAGTGAAATGGGAAGTGATTAGAAGTATTTTAATAGTCTAAGCTACAAATAGTTGTGCTAGAAATAGCATGGTATGCTTTATACTTTAGGAGAATTATGTATGAGGGTTTTTGATCTCCTTTTGAATGTCATACTCTAGTCCTCCATCTGACTTTCTCCTTCTCTGTGGTACAGCCATGCATAGCTATACTGCATTTAAGTCAATGATGGACCAAATATGTGACAGTAGACCCAGTAGTAAACACAATGATCTGTACACCATAGTCCAAGTGTGGGATAGGCCATGTCATCTAGGTTTGTTTGATAAAACTCAATAACATTTTAGCAACTGACATTCCAAAGAGCATATCTCAATCATTAAGACATACATGACTATACTTATCACTTGGTGGATTTGATGAATACCTTTATTTGTTTATATCCCCTGGCTATATTATAAACTCCATGAGAGCAGGGATCATTCACTGTGTTCCTAGAGTCTAGAGCAGTGTCTGATACATAGTGAATTCTTAATGGTTATGTGAGGGGAGAGGAAATGAATGGATCTTTTAAGTCTGAATATAGAATATGTTGAGGGCTAGATGATCTAATGCTCTTATTCATCTCAATTGTTTTAATTGTACAGATCTTCATCTAGAGGTGTCAATAAATCCATCTGTCTCAATTCATAGAAATGCATCATTGTTCTTCCAGATACCAACCTAAATCTATCTCAGACTCCATTCATTGTTCTCACTCTGTCCTTTTGAATGTCTGTTTCTTTCCTTTTTTAAAATTTTCCTTATATAATCATGCAATACTCATATTTATTAAAGAACATTTGGTAAGAATTAGGGACCAATAAATTGTAACAGCTAAGCATGGTGATTCTAATATCTCAAAGAGCTGGATTGAATCTTGTATACTCTCTGCTACCTATGTGATCTTGTAAAAGTCACTTATCTTTCCTGGACCTCAGTTTCCCATCAGTAATCAGGACAAAACTAATTTCTTACTCTATTTTCCTAAGAAATGAGATAACATTTGTGAGACTTTTGACATATTGCCATATGGGATTGTAAACTATCTAAATAGTATAGATATTTCTCAGTTAAATAAAATGAAATTATAAAATAAAGTTATTGTAATTCCAACATCCAGTCAACCATTTTATACCAACTGAAGACAGCTTCTTATTCTCCCCTAAGGTTTCATATGCCCCTGACATAACAGCTCAAAGAACAGTAATAACTGAGTTCATGCAGGTACTGCACTATCTTGAGTATCTTTCTGGATCCTTTCAGTGGATCAATGACTCTTCTTCTTAAAAGTGTCCCCAAGAACTGGACACAATGCTGTCAGATTAGCACAAATTGTCCTGGGACACAGTCAAGATAATCAAGGTAGTAGTGACTCATTTCCCCAGGATTCATTGGCAATTTTCATCCAGTTTTACTTAACTTCTTAATTCTCAGTAAAGAGCTGCACATTTACCCAGCTGGGTAGCATTTCATTGGTTGAGTTTGTTAATGTAGCTCTTTGAGTCATTTTGATTTAGTCATGCAGTACATGAACTACATACTAAAAAAGCATGATATATCTATCTTGTTCTTTTTTTTTTAATAAAAATGATAAACTCCAGAATCTAAGTCATGTTGCCAGTGACTTTTTCAGGTCTGAAAATTATAAATTAATTGATATATTTAACTTCAAAAAACTCTGCAACCATTTAATTCACCACTTTCTAGGATATGTCTTTAAATGGTCTAAAGTGATATCATAGAAATGTTTATACAGATACCCTGTGAAAAGCTATTCACCATTGTTATAGACTGAATTGTGTTTCTCCCCAAATTTCATTTTCTGAAGCTCTAACCCACTATGCAATGGGTTTAGAAATAAGCCTTTTGGTGGGTGATTAAATCAAAATAAATTTGGAAGAATGGGTCCTAATCCAGCAGGGTTGGTGTTCTTTTAAAAGGAAAGGGAAAACCTCATTCCATGGCACATACCAAGGAAAAGCTCTGTGATGACACAATGGGAAGTAGTCACCTACAGTCCAGGAGAACAGTTCTCTCCAAGAACTGAATGAGATGGCACCTGGACCTTATACCTCTACCCTCAGAATTGTAAGAAAATAATTTCATTATTTTAAGCCTTCTGTCCATGGCATTTTGTTATGCCAGTCTTAACATCCTGAGGCAGCCATCTTTGTGGCATTCTCTGTAGAAATAACCCTACCCAAAACAAGGATAAACTACATTCAGCAAGATTTTCTGTGAGTTGATTCTGATGCTGACTTGTTTGTAAGGGAAAGTGAGAGTATGGAGGCAAATATTCCTTCTTTTGATAAATAATCATTTCTAGAATTTTTCATGGTGTCACTATTAAATGTATTCATCTGCAGTTTTAGGATGGCACCCATCTTATTTTCCATTTATAAACTTTTGTTTATGTTTTATTTTCTGGGATTATACATTATTTCTCAAAGATTACCATAGTTAGGTCCATAATCACATCTGCCAGTTCTTTCAGTAGTGTATAGCTTGGCAAATATATCATCATATAAGTTAAAGTTTTCTGGGTTTGAGACTAGGCATGTCTCATTTTCACATCTCCTGGTCCTAGGACAGCACCTGGTATAGCAGACATGCAACAACTGTCTATTCAAATCAAACTGATTTTATTAAGCAGTTAATGATACTATCTAGTTTGCAGAGAGTTGTTGAAAGCTTCAAGAATTAATAAGTGTGAACATGCCTGGTAAACTATAATGCACCACATAAAATCTTCAAACTGTCATACCTAAAGGAAACTAATAGGATACATAAATGGGTAACATATTTTTCATGTAGGAGAGAGTAGTGAGTAGATCACAGCAGGATTTCACGATCTTGTTATAAAGCATATTAATTAGGCACAGTTAACTGTCGTGCAAGATGAACATCAACCTACTTGACAATATCAAATCTAACAGAAGTTTATTTCTAATCTACATAATGTTGTTCCTAGTTGTGACAGGGAGTGGCATGAGAAGGTGTGGTTCAGGAGGTTCTCTACTCCCCAATGTCATTCAGTGAAATAAACAGCAAGGTTTCTATCATCTTTAACAGATCAACCCTGACATTGACTCAGAGGCAAGAGAAGAGTAACGTTTGGGAGGGTTCTCATGGTTGATTTTTATGGGACAGATCTGGAGATATCCAGTGAAATTAGCATTTCACTGGCTAAAATTCAGTCACATGGATATATACTACTACAATCAAGTCAGTGAATTGAATCAAGTTTTATGCCCACATAGATGTAGAAGTCATTTGGTGAAGTCAGCCTGTCTTTGATTTTAAATGTCCCTAACTAAAAAAAAAAAAAAAAATGGTTACAAATATTATCTGCCCAGTAATTGAACCCAATAAAACCTATCTGAAGGCTGAATAAAGTTCAGGGGTCTCCTGTTGTATCTCTTGTGCTAGGTAAATGTTAAATGCCATTATTGGGATCTGAACTTAATGTGTTTTAGAATGTAACACTGTACTTATATTTTTCACTTTTCTCATATAGAAATCTCTTGAGTTCTTTTATCCTTAATGTATTTTCTGGACCACTGTCACTTGAAGGACAATCTAAGAAAAGTTTCATGCTTATTCCATATCTTACTCCTATGACACTACAAATTTTTCAAACATTATCAGCCACTTTCTCTCATTTTCCCCAGATGACTTTCTTCTTGGAACCACCAGCAACATTTGCTAGAGTTTCTCCTAATATGCTATGTGGGCAGAGGGCTCTGCCTGGCCAGAAGAAACAGTGAGATGAAATTGGAAGAAATGAATAATGGGACAAGACACAGGAGTTGCCGCTGGGCTAACAATACCAACAGGAAGAAGAAGGAGATACAATGGAAAGGAAAGAAAATTTAAAATGTCAATTTCCAAGTACTTAAAACTATCTCTCTCCTCAACTACTCTTTACCGAATCAATAAGTGACTTTAGCAAAAGCTAAAGTCTGTTGATCCGTTGTCAAGCAATGAAGACCTGCTGAAGTGAAGGGCTTAGTCTAGATGCCAATGAAATGGACTACCAACTAGTGGCATTACCCAAATGAGAAAAGTTTGTCACCCTCAATAAACCTGTAGACTAGTGAAAAAAATACTTAAGAAATAGTCATTGTTGCTAGGAATATATTGAATTTAAAAGAATAGATGAAAAAATAAGTCTGGACAAATATATAAGAGCTTGATCAAAATCTAATGTTGGCAAAGATGCCCAAAACAGGTCATTACTGGTAGTAATAATAGATACAACCAGCCAAGAGAGAAATTTGTCAGTATAAATTCTGTAAGTGTATGTCCTTTGACCAAGAATTTTACTTGTAATCATTTATCTTTTTATTTGTTATTATAAATTTTAAAATCTTAAATAATATTAAATTTTAGGGGTTTTTTCTTATTGAAATAATATTAGTTTAAAACACTATTTATGATTTAAGAGACTAAATTCACACCTCCTTGGATGTATCTTAATACACTATACCCACCATCAAAGCACCAAAATCCTCCCCCATACTTTGTTGGGCCCCTTACCTCTTTTGCTCCTCAATCACCATCTTTCCCCTCTGATAGTCTCACTTCTACATTCAAATTTCTAGGATTTCTTTTAGTTCAGTTTTGTCTATTCCTTTATTTTGTTCCATTATAGTCTACATAGAGGTGAAAACCATCTAATATTTGCTTCTGACTTATTTCACTTAGCATAATCTGCTCCTATTCCACCCACATCATCAAAAATAGCAAAACTTCATCTTGTTTATAGCTAAGTAGTATTCCATTGTGCATACTTCACATCTTCTTTATCTTCTCTGTCTTTGGTCACTTAGGCTGTTTCCATATCTTGGCTATTGTAAATAGTGCTGCAATGAACAGAGGAGTACATCTAGCCCTCCAAATTAGCATTCTTTGCATTCTGATCATTTATCTTATAGAGACAATAAGGTGAGTGAGAATGTGTGTATGTGATTCATTTGATTATAGTGTGGTATATAATCAGGAAAATTGGAAACACTTGAATATTCATTTATCAGAGACTGATTGAATACATTATAACATACATAGAAAAATACTATATAATTATTTTAAAAGATGAGGCAAATCTATATGGGTTGCAATTTAAAGACATATACTTTTTAAAATAAATGTTACAAGGAGATTAATTAAACATTATATAATCCTAATTAGAGAAAACTGTGTCTATAAAGCATTAGAATGTCCAAAAGGATACTTACTGAATTATGATCTGTAGTCAGTAAAGAGAGTTCCAGGAATTGTCAGTTATAATTTTATCATCATCATTATCATCATCATCATCATTATCATCATTATCATTTGGAGGGCACATACAAGACACCATGCTAGACAATTTACAATTATTACCTCATTAAATTCCTATGACAACTCTGTGTGTTAAGTATCATTATTCATAATTTAAATATGAAATAAAAATGGCACAGAAAGGTAACTTACCCAAGGTATTAAGGTTAACGAGATGTAGATCCGGACTCAAACATGTCTGCCTGACTTGAAAGCTCACATCCTTTCAAAATATCATAAATATATCAGATGTAGTACACAACTCCAAAATAGTAAGTTTAAATTTAATGAGAAGGGGAAAGAAACAAAATGTAAAATTAACAATGATGATAATAATAACTCTTACTAAAGCTTATTTATTTCTTGCTCTTATTCTATTCTTAGTGTTTTCTCTTTAGTAGCATGTTGAACTTGTGGCAACTATGTGATAGGTACTATTATTATTCCTGTTTGAGAGAAGAAAATACGGGGACCCCCCTCAAAAGACAAAAACTTCTCAAAGTCTTACAAATTTGGGACCTTAGTGTTAAGCTACTTCATCTATTTTCCTGTAAGAGCAACCAATTGTCATGAGATAGCCAGGGGCAAGACTATTCCCAATTAGGGAGTGGTAAACTCTCTTGGGATGGGAGGTTTATCTGCCTGTCTGCCTGTGTTTCCAGGCCCTAGAACAGAGTTAAAAAATAAATACAGTAATAAATGTTTGTTGAATGAATGAATGTGCAGATTCAAGGAAATTTCCATCAGGAATTTATCTAATTGTTAGATTTTCTCTGGAGGGGAGGGAGAGATTTATTTCAGGAAGAAGAAATTGACTTCATGTACTGAAGCTGTGAAATGTGGCTCTTAGAGAAAAACCATAAAGAAGAGGTATTTAACAGAAAATTGAAGTGCAGGAAAGGTGCTGTTGGAGATTAATGTGAAGAACTAGGTTAACATCAGGTGATAAAGGTCTCCAAAGGCAAGCAAAGGAATTTGGAATTCGGTTGCAAATGAAGAAGAATTTGCTACAATATTTTAAGCAAAAGTCTGACAGACACAGAGCAGGGCATGAGTACCAATCAGTAAGAGAAAAAGGAGAGAGAAACTAGGAGCAGGGGATTAAGAGTATTTTCTAATAGTACAGATGAGAAACTTTGAGAATTCAAGCAAATGTCACATTGCTAAATATGGTGAGGAGATGAGGATGCAAAAGATAGTACTCATAAGTCTCTTTGGATCTTGTCTGTAAGTTGGGTACTGTGGTTTTTCAAAATATGGCCACAGAAAAATGCTCATTGGCTACAGAAAGTTTAAAAAAAAAAAAAAAAGACCCTCCGTTTAATTTGTTTAGTTGGTTGCTAGGAAACATGGTTCATGGTTTAGAAAAATCCTTCAGCCTGGACAGTTATTATTTGACTTTAGTTTAATTTGATTGGTTAAATTTCTGTTCTATTGTACTTATAGATTTTCACTTTATCAAAATTGTGCTCACCAGATCTCTACAAAGTCTCTGGGACCAGAATTTTCTAAACATAGACGGCTTAGTAACACTACCCCATGGGAAACCTAGATGGACTCAAAGCAGAAGCCTGGGCCTTACCTCTGTGAGAGCTGCCTGAAGTGGACTCTACTGGACCAAAACAGGGACTGAAGGGAACAGAGGAGGAGAACTGTACTTACTCTGACATGACTAGTTCGATCATTGAAAGAGTTTTGAATTTTATAATAGAAAGGGGGAAAATGTGGACCCTGTTTTGAATCAGACTCCACCTTTTCTGTAATGGATATGTTGAGACCACTAGGTGGAAATTAACAGTCTAACTCAGCGATTCAGCAGCTATAGTAAAATACAAGAATATCTGCCGATTGTGATAGCTGACCCCACATGGCAGAGTTTTGTTGAAAACTTTTGTCCACCAATCATGGATAGACAAACTGACTTCTTTTTTTTTTTTTTTTTTTTACCACAGCTGACAGACCCTCAGATGTCTCCCTATCTCAGCTTTTAAAACTCATCCTTGTTCTGACCCTTGATATACCACATATCATAATGGCCCTTGGAAAGAAACCAAATAATGATTATTATTCTTCAATAAAAGTTTCTTGATTATAAATAATGGCAATGAAATAAAATTAAATTAAAAATAGTGTCAAATTCTATGACACTCCTCTCACTGGAGGTAAGGTTTATGTCTCGTCTCATGAATATAAGCAAAGTGAGGTATAACAGACATTAAGAATTCCAAGGCTAGATTATAAAAATCCAGACAGCTTCTGTTTGTGCATTCACCATATTAGAGGTGTGGCTACCTGAGGTGACAATCTGGATGGCTATCTGGAGAACTCAACAGCCCCCATGATCCCAATTGTCCAGATACCCAAACTGGAGCGAAGAACTCCTTATCACCACTGCCCAGGCATAGAATATTTCCATCTCTCCTGAAGTCTGTTTATGCTCCCTTTTTGCCCACTCAGATATGATCATTATTTTAATCTCTAACCCCTAATCTGTATTGTCTGCTGATGAACTTCATAAAAATGAAGTCATAGAGAATTTACTACAATTATGTCTGTGAAGGTCATCCATGTTGTTGAAAGTATTGACAGGAATTTCAGTTCCAATTAGGATTCCAGCATATGATGCAATGTAATTAATCCAGTCTACTGCTCATAGAAATTGGAGTTAATTACCTTTATTATATATAATGATGCTAGGCATATTTTTACACCAATATTTTGACATATAGACAACTCAATGAGTCCTCCTTTTATCATATTTTTCTAATAAGTTATTATTGAGTTAGAATCAACATATCTTATTAATTTCAGGTCTACAACAAATGATATATATATATATATGTATATATTGCAAATGATCACAACCATCACTATACAAACTTCCAAAATTTTTGTTGTGATGAGAACTTGTAAGACCTACTCTGCAACAATTTTCAAATGTGTAATGTAATTATTATGCTGTACTATATCTACCATGCTGAATATTGTATCTGCAGTGCTTATTTATTTTACATTTGAAAGTTTGTACCTTTTAACCTATTCTAATATTTCATTGAATCTTATTTTTTTTACTAAAGCTCTAAATGTCTTCAGGAAAAAAACTAATGAATTTTCACAATTTTTCTTTTTTTTTAACTAATGTAAAATGGATTTGCAATACTGTATATGATTTAGAGGGATAAGGTCACTGGTCTTCAGGTATATGTTATCACACCCCACCCACCACCAGAGCATCAATAATCCTTCACCTTAGATCACTGTACCCTCTCCTTGGTTTGCTCCCCAACCTATCTTTTCTAGGAAATCCTGTTCTGCACTAAGATTACTAGGATTTCTTGGATTTAGCTTTGTCTGTTCTTTGGTTTTGTTTCTTTACATTCCACATATGATGAGTGAGACCATTTGATAGTCATCTATCTCCTGACTTATATCACTTGGCACAATACCCTCTATTTCCACACATGTTGTTATAAATGGAAGATTTCAGTTCTTTTATAGATGAATAGTATTTCATTGTTTATATATAACACATCTTCCTAATCCTCTCATCTGTTGTTGGGCTCTTAGGGTAGTTCCATAAATTGGTTTATGGGAATACTGCTGCAGTGAACATAGGAGATCATATAGTTCTTTCAGTTAGAGCTTTTGTATTCTTTGGATAAATACTAAGGAGTGGAATTGCTGGATCATTTGGTAAATCTAATTTTAGGCTTTTCAGAAACCATCATACATTTTTCCAAAGGAAAAAAACAGTCTACATTCTCATCAAGAGTGTGATAGGATTTCTTTTTTTCACCACACCCTCATCAGCGCTTGTTCATATTTTTCTGATATGGACCATTCTCACAGTTGTAAGGTGGTACCTCATTGGGGTTTTGATTAGCATTTCCCTGAGGATATGTAATGGTAAACTTGTTTGAATGTGCCTGTTAGCCATCTATGTCATCTTTAGAGAAGTACTTATTTAGCTCTTTTGCTTATATGGATAGCATCTTTTACTCAAAGAATCATTGCATTCTTTATTTTTTTATTCTTCGGTTGTGTTAGAGTTTTTTTAATAGATCTTGGAGATTAGTGTTCTTAAGATATATGTTATGCAAATATATTCTCTAATTTGGTAAGATGAATTTTCAACTTCATACCACAAATTTTCATTGTGTAGAAGTTTTTTTAGTTTGATGCAGTCTATTTTTGATTATCTTTGCTTTTATTCTGCAGAGTGGCATTTCCTTGCCATTGCAGTGGAAATCAGTGTCAGGGAGTGTTTTGTATATGTACTCTTCTATGTATTGTATGGTTTCAAGTCTTATATCCAAGTCTTTAATTTATTTTGTCTTAGTTTTTGTGTATGGGATGAAAATATTATATCTTTTTGCATGAGACTGTCCAGTTTTCCCAAAATCATTTGTTGAAGGTGTTTTCCTTTGTCCATTGTATACCTTGATGCTTTTTTCATACTTTAATGGTCCATATAAATGTGGGTTTATTTCTGGGCTCTCAATTATATTCCATGGTCTATGTGTCTATTATTATTTTTCCAATATATCACATTGTTTAATTATGTTTGGTTTGGTTTGAAGCTTGAGAGCATGATAGCTCCATTTCTCTTCTTGTCAATATTATTTTTTGTCTATTCTAGATCTTTCATTGTTTTATGCAAATTTCAGCAATGTTTGCTTTATTTCTTTGAAGAATTCCATTGACACTTTGATAAGAAGTGAATTGAATCTCTATATTGATTTAGTTATTGTGCCCATTTCAATAATATTTCTTCCAATTTATGATTGTGGAATATCTTTTCATTATCTTGTGTCTTCTATTACTTTTAACATTTTTCTATAGAAGAGAAATTTCTCTATTGAAGAGAAATTTCATCTTCTTTGCTCTGGTTATTCCCAGTTATAGTGTTTCCCACTTATAGTGTTTAGTTTTATTTAATTTATCTACTATTTCATTATTTGCATATAGGATTGCAGGAGATTTTGTGTACTAATTTTGTAGCTTGTTCGTGGTCTATACTGACTTATTATTTCCAGTGGTTTTTTAGGGGAAACATGGTATTTTCTGTATGTATCATCATGTCACGTAGTGTAAATAGTGATAGTTTTACCTCTTCTCCAATTCGTATTCTTTTTATATCTTTCTCATGACTATAGTTAGGACTATAGTTAGGACTTCCAATTCTATGTTGAATATGCTTGTTCTCTATTATCATTATCAAGAACACAGTCTGTCTGGACAACCAGCTCCTCCACAATGCTTTTTCTTCCATCAAAAGCCTCTGGATGAACCAATAACCCTAACACATATGTCTCCTGTTCCAGGCCAGCCTTTATCCACCTACCTTCTGTTTAATGAGGCATGAATCTCCTCAGTATCAATGTTGCCAACATCTGTATGTTGGCTTTCACTATTCAAGAATAATAAATTATTTTTCCTATATACTGGACTACATAGCTGCTCAGTGTTCCTCTTGCCCATTGCTCCAAAAAACCAGAGACAGTGAGCATCAAACCTGTCATTGTCTTTGCTATGGCCTGCTATATCTATGCCCCTTTGTTGCCCTTATTTCAGGAATCATCCACATCCATACTCCTTGCAGGTCCAGCTCCACCTCTTGCCAGAGGCTACTAGAGCCTGCCACTCTATCTGCTTGGATAAGTTCTGTCACTTGCTGGGGCCTGCCAGAGACAACCACATCAAGGCTGCTGACTAGGACTTCTCTGCTGTCCGAGATCCTCTGAAAGAAAAAGTTCTGCAAATTATTAACTCACTAGATTCTTTCATATTATACATATCTGGGGTGATTACTCTGAAAACTTTGCCAATATTTAATATCAAAGCATTATTTAATTACACGCTACTCTGCCACTAAGAGGCACCTTTTTCAACTTAGTGTTAAAAGGGGTGTTTGAAGGGGGCAGGGTAATAACATTATTGTCAATAAACCTTTTAATATCATATTATCCCAAGTTCATTAGTTATTTTATTTTTATTCTCTAAAATGTCACTGTTAGGGCTGGATATTTTATGGTTACCTGAATCTCTCCTCTCTAGGCAAGAGATCATGGTAAGATGGAGTAAGAGACATGCCTTTCTTTTATAAAATAGAAAAAATATGATTATGATAGTGCAAAGATGGTTTACATATGTGTTCACTAGAAAATATATTTTAAGAAAGGTTATACAATAAAAAGGCCGGGCACGGTGGCTCATACCTGTAAGCTTCAGCCTATGAAGTGTACAGGGCTAGGGACTGCGTTTCAAGTCCCGCCTGGGGCCCGTAGCGAGATCTAGTTCCAAAAAAAATAGCTAGGCATGGTGGCACGTGCCTGTAACCCCAGATATCTGGGAAGCTGAGGCTGAGGATTGCTTGGGTCCTTGAGTCTGTGGTACCCCGGGCAACAAGAGCCTGTGGTTCCACGGGTAAAGATAGCTACGCCTAGTCTCAAAAAAAAAAAAAAAAGAAAGATTATATAATGAAAATAAATATCTGAAAACACATTTCCTTATAAAGTATTTTTATTTTAATGGCTCACCTAGAAAATATTTTCCATCTCTAGAACTAGTTGGATTTCACAGGGGAGATAGAGGCCTCAGTTGATCTAAAGTAGATCTCCAACAGATTGATATGAATTGACTAATAAAAAAATTAATAAAGCTTGTTCTGAAAATTAAACTAATTAATTATGAGAAAAGATGTCCTAACAGAAGAATTTTTATTCACTTCTAGACTTTTCAATTAGTCATTCATTCATTAATCTATAGATAATGTTTGTGCATCAATAAGGGCTGCACAAGGAATAAGGCATTAAGAAGACAATATTGAACAAGTTGACGTGTCCCCACACATAGTAGTTTACATTCAAACAAAAATGCAGAGACATAAATAAGATGATTGGTGGAACCAGTCAAAGATTCCACTAAAAGAACTCTGGAACAGAATGGCAAGTCTCAAAAAATATTTTCATTGTTTTGATTTACAATGTAAAGAAAAGACATGCTATATTTAAGTGTATATAAATTTAATTCTCAATGTACTTTGTTAACTAAGTTCATCAACACCATAACAACCTGAGCCTAACTTATCAAGAGGGAACTCATATTCTGCAACGAATTATTTAGAGTATTTTGGGCTCTCTCATTATGTATCTCTTGCCTGTGTGTGATAGACATGTTCAAATTTTATAGCTCTAACTTTTAAAGTTATAAAAATATTAATATTTCACATATTAACACTCAAAATGAAAGTTATGGTGTTTTATTTAAATTTACACATTATGATCCTTCACAGAGCTATAAACAGAACTCTGGTTCATTAAATTGGTAATGAGTCTTCCCTGCTGAGAACATTTATTCCTATTTAGTTGTAAGCCACAGTTCATCCTACTCATAAGCAAAGGAACCTCAGATGAGTTGTTATCTAAGGTTTGCCAAAAGATTTACCCAAAATAACTACCTCCTTTAGCCTACATTGCAATTAGTGTGTTTATATGAGGCGGTGACTCTAAAATAATATAACACATGGCCAGCATATAAAAGTTTATAAAACCTAAAGAATGATGGAAAAAACCTTTAATATTGCAAATTTTTTAGCCAGAAGAACTACATATTAAACATTATCAATCTAAATAGAGTTGTACTATCATTTCATGAGATTATCATTTTACCTGTTTAGACTTGTTACCTAGCAAGAATTCAAGAAAAGGGGGGAAAAAATGACTCTTTTCTTATGAACTTTCTTGCCTAATGCCACAACTCTGATTACAAAATTTAAGAGGAAATTAGACTTGTTCAGGATGTTGAAAATAATTGTTGAATAAAAATGTTCCATAGACCTAGAGTTGCACCTTGTCTGTTCTCCAGTCTCACGAGTGTAAGAGAACTAAAAAAATGTTTCACTCTCACTAAAAATTCCCCTCCAGTCATTTGGTAATGGTTGTTTATGGACTATGCTGAAATGGATTCCAGACCACATCTATAGTCTGAGTACTGTGATCTATTAGTACTGCCTGCCACAGGCATTGCAGAGAGATGAGATAAGACACATGGTATCTGCCCTTTCTGGGCTCTATAATGAGATTTCTAAAAATAAGACTTTAGTTGGGTAAATTTCAAAATTCAGGATATTAGAACCTTTATCTTACTAATAAATGAGATTAAATTATCAGCTAGATTATTCGATGTCCCACTATTCTCTTTCTTAGGACTCACTGAATAAACTGTTCATTCACTATAGCTGGTCTGGATCATTTCTTCCTTAAATTGGGGTAAAATATATTTTAATTTAAAAAAACCCTTAAAAGTTGATTGAAGCATATTGTCATTTTCTAGTCTGTCAGTTCAAAATAACTACAGTTCTGTGTTTCAAGACATTAAATTAACTGACCCGTTTATACAATTTAAATATCAATAAAATAGCTGATTGATGGAACTTGACTGGTTACAATTCCACTTAGCAGGATGGGTCAGAATGAACTCTAACATTGGACTGACCTTTGTTTTCCTCATCTCATCTCTCCTTCCCTATAGAACTTTAGACAATTTGTATAAATCCTCTAACCTAATGCTGTCTTATTTATAAAATGATATTATAGTAATTCCTTCCTACCAGATTGATGAAAAACTGATAATCATAGTAAAATTGTGTCACACATTGTATATTTCAATTAATATTAGCTATTATTATCACAGTTTAAAAGAATATGGGATATTTGGGTTTTACCTCACTCAAAGCCAAATGAAAATATTATTAATTTAGTGCTGCAAATTATTTCACATTTTTGCATCTTTTTTCCTCTGTAACTACCAATAATTAATCTGACTGTCTTGAAAGTTTTAAATGCATTTATGTATAAGAATGTAGCATCCTATAATATCCAGATAACTAAAGCTAATATAAGCTGGAAATTAAATTATATTATAATTTATTTAATTTTCTCTTGATTACAAACATGGTCTCAAATACATTACTACAAAATGCATAAGTAGAGACTATTATAATATTTGGAAAAAATTTCCAAAGTGTGGAATTTCTTATAAAAACTCTGAGATTCCAGGGATTTACATAGAGGCATATAGAAAGAATAGGGATAGGACTATCATAACTTAAAAGAAAATAACTATATTTAAAACATAAACTTTCAGATATCTGGAAGCTCCTACTTTGGCCTTTCAGGATGTTTCATCTGTTCCAATGACTGTGACTTGATCTGTTATATTAACCTGTTTAGGAATGTTTGTGGATAACTCATCCTCTTTCAAGACTATTGATCAACTGTCTATATTTACAATGTAAGATGATACTCCTAGGGGAAGTTCACAAATATTCATGTCAGATCATTCCTGCTTTATATCAAATAGGTTTATCTGAATTACAAATACTATAATTTTCTTGGAGCAAAATTTTCTATTCATGTTGTGGCATAATTTGTAATTTCAATTTGGTTCATGTGTGTGTGTGTGTGTGTGTGTGTGTGTGTTTTACGATTCTTAATCCGAAAAGGCCTTAACTTGACTGTTCAGAACTCTAGCTTATTTTGTCCTTCATATAGAACAGGATTCATATTTTCATTCAGTAACTTAAAAATTAGTTCATTCTGCTTAGAAATTAAAGAACCTGATTCTGTTGATTTTGATAGTATCTTGATCTGTATTGCAATTTCAGTTTTCCAGAATCAGCTGCTGGGATGTAATTGGGGTGAAAGTTCTTTATTAGGAATCCACACCTGTGAGACAAAAGTGATGTAAATAGATTTGGCAGAAGTAGACCTATAGTGCAGGCCTGACAAAGCTTTAACTATGCATGAGGGAAAGGACCAACTATCAGAGTACCTCACAGTAGGCTGAACAGGCCAATCTTTACCCCTCTCATGCAGTCATTGATGCCTGCTGCCCACTGAAAAATTTCCTCAGCAAGGTGGCTCTTTGCAACTGAGGTAGATCATACAGTAGCTGATAGCTGGACTGTGTGCTGAGTGTGCTTTTTGAAGAGAGCAGTGCATTTATCCTTGAAGAGGGATCTGGGATGTGACTCTCTGTTCATGACCATCTGCTTGTTGACACACTATGAAACTGTGACTTCCAGAAATCGATAAACAAAAATGATCTACTGCATACAAGAATGTGAAGAGCTCATCTGTCTTTTACTTCATCTTTTTCTTGTTTTTGTAAAGTCCTCATTATAGGAAATTTACTGCCCTAATAAATGTTAGATATACATATCAGTAGTATTTATAATATCATTATTGTACAACATTTTCCAGAACTTTTTCATCCTGCAGATGAACCTATACCTATAAAAAAACTTCTTATTCTTCATTCTCACCTGTGACTAGTTTATTTCATTTAATATAATGTCCTCCAGGTTCATCCATGTTGTAACATGTGTCAGAAATCTCTTCCTTTTTTGAAACTGAGTAGTATTCCATCACATGGATATGTCACATTTTGTTTATTCATTCATACATCGATGAACAGTTGAGTTGTTTCCACTTCATTACTCTGTGAGCAAAGTTGCTAAGAACATGGGATGCAAATATTTGAGTCCCTGTTTACAGTTCATTTGTATAACCAAAAGTAGAATTTCTAGATCATATGGTAGTGTTATTATTAATTTTCTGAGAATCCTCTATAATACTGTCCCTTATGATTGCTGCCCCATTCTGACCAACAAGTTTCCAATTTCTCATCTTTGTCAGCACTTGCTCTTTTCTGGTTTCTCTCTCTCCCTTTTTTTTTTATCAGTAACATTCGAATAGATAGGAAGTGGCACATCTTTGTGGTTACTTCATTTTAAAACATTTGCCTGTGATTTATAATGTAAACACTCTATTACCAAAATGACAGACATGAATTCACTGACTCAGCAGGGGTCAGAGCAGAAGCAGAAGCCAAAGCATATATAGTCTTGTGGGTCCTGGAAGAGCATTTAAGCATCTCTCAGATAACTTGGAAACTGTTAGACGATAAACATAAACATAAATTGGAGTGATGATAAAGTGTTTTATCGATAAAACTATGGGATCTAAAAGCTTAATACAAGTGTTTCAAGGGTTGTGCTTTGTATTTCAGAAAACTGAGTCCTTACAAAATGTCAGTTTCCTAGCTTTCAGCCAAATCACCCATAAAATTGCCATCTTTTGACTGTAGAAATTGCACGCACACACGTACATACACACAGACTAAATTAACATGTATAAAAACTCTTTTTTTTTGGCAAAGGGGTAAAACTTAAATAAGTAATTATAGAACTACATAAAACCTAAAGACATGTGAATTAACATTTAGGAATAAATTTAAAACTAAAAGCAATTAAATTACCAATTAAAATTAAGTCAACTCTCCTTAACTCTCTAATCGTTATCAAAGACAAAAGCCTAAATCAGTGTGTATGTAGAAAATTTCAGTGGTGGAGTGTTTTTGCTAAATTGGAATGATCTGCACAGGATTCCCTAGGTTTTTGGAGACTAGTGACTTAAATAACTGCATGCCAAAAATATTCATGTGAGATAAACAATAGAACAGACCTGTGTAAGTGCACCTACTAAATAAGTATCAGTAGATACAAGTGCACAAATGAACACTCCAAAGGTGTTCTAGTGACTTTCGTGCAAGAAGCCAAGACTTCTTTCTCCATCCAATTTCTTTCAAACACTAGAGTTCCTGGATATGACTGAAAGCAGATGGGAAATTTGTAAGAGATACTTAGAAAGCATAAATGATAATTAGAAGCTATTGATAAAAATATGAGAGACTGATTTGTAATAATTGCTGTAAACATCAAGTTGTACAGAAGGCCCACATTTACCTACCAGGAGTCAAAAAGATGATTTAAGACCAACAAAAAATAAACCAATGAAGTATTTCAATGGATTTCCTGACAACCATCATACACTCCCAAGATTTGACTTGTTTCTTGGGAGAGTAGCATCAGTGAGATAAAGCATTTGTCTTGGTTTCTAAGATTTTTCTCCCCTTTATCTTTCAAATGTGTTTACAAACACAGTAAGCTCAAATGATCACCAACTTTCTAAAGCTTCATGAATAAAGTGCTTCTGAGAAGTTTGAACCATATGTGAAGATTCAGGTGCCTGAAAAGCACCTAGTTATTGAAACCATTGTAATAATAAAGTAATCTGGCTGTCACCCTCCCTGCCACTGAACGTGTTATTCTCCATGTTACCAGGTGCAAAGCCAAATGTTCTGTATTCATAAAAGTACATCTGGAACTGTCCCATATTCATAAACAATGTTTACAATCATGAATTTTCCATTTCTTGTAATAGTATAACTATGACAAAGTAACAAAGCTACTATCTTAGACCTTGGTTAAAAGAAGATAAACTTTTGCAATTAGCATCTGCCACTTCCTGAGATAAGGGAGTTTTGTGTGTCTTTTTAATGATTTAGTTGACACAGTGTGGGAAAAACAAATGAAAGACCAAAATCTGAGGTCAGTTAAGTTCCCTAAAAGTGATCATATCATGTATGAAAAAAAAAACTATTTAGCACTGATGATTTTATGATAATTGTTCCAATCTGTTCTACAGTAGTGGGTAATGTTATTCAAAATGAGAAAGAGCAAAGTCACAGATTGTCACAAAATAAAAGACTTTAAAACTAGCCTAAGTACATCTTTATGTGAATACCAAAAAAGATACTTTCAATTTGTTATGTAAAATTCAGCTAACTCATGTGTTTTGGGGCCCAGTTAAGGTGTGTTAGCAAGAATCACCATGGATACAGTTTTGAACCCCAGAGTTTTCAGGCTTAAGGGCAAGGCGACACCAGGGAACAGTTGCTCTAGAAGCCAGATCTCTTTTACTAAAGGGGTTAAACCACTTTAGCAATGGTTCACAATTTAATGTCGCTAATAACAACTGCATTTACTATGTGCTATGTTACAAGGCAATGTGTTAAGCACCTTTATATGAAGATTGTTTATTTAATTCTAAAACATATAAATAAAATACATATAAAACATACAAATAAGTAATACATACAAATCAAAAAAAAAAAACCTTAGAATGCTGTCATTGTTTCCAGTCTACAGATGAAGCATCTGACACTTAGAAATGGTAAGTTGGAGGCAATATTAAATAGTTGATATTTTAAATTTCTATTTTATAAACTAGAAATGGGACACCAAATTCTAAAGTCTTACTGACCGTCAGATCTCCACATTACAAGATGCCCCCAAGAAAATGGAAGTGGGAACATATAAAAATACTTAATTTATATCCCGTTAATCATTGAGCAACAGAGATTTCAACTGCATGGGTACACTAAAAACACTTATATTTTGACCTTGGAACACTGGCTGGTCAAAAATACTGTAAATATATTTTCTTCTTTTTATGATTTTCTTAGTAACATTTTCTTTTCTTTGCTCTAATACAACAGTATTCTAAAAGTAGAACATACAAAATATCTATTAATTGACTATGTTATCAGTAAGATTTTTTTTCCAGTCAACAGCAAGTTATTAGCAGTAAGCTTTAGGGAGTCAAAAGTGGTACATAGATTTGTTGATAGGTATAGTGGGTCACTGGCCCTGCTGGTATCATCACCTGTGTTGTACAAGATTGAACTGTGTGTGTGTGTGTGTGTGTGTGTGTGTGTGTGTGTGTGTTTCTTGAAATGTCTTGTTATAAACAGAAGTTCCCTGCTGGGCATCTCAGGTGAATCTCAGTGGTCCTTTCATTTTGGAATCCTAAATTCCATCTCATGACTGGACTCTTTCATTCTGCCATCTGTCTCTCCAATTTCTCAAGTCCACAGCATCCTCGATACTTTTGCCAAAGTATAAAATCTCATTTGACTACATGAAATACGATTAAACATCATGGATATCTGAATTTGCAAAGCCCTAAGACTGAAAGAAGACTTGCAGCAACCTTGCAAAGGGCTCTACAAATAAGACACAGCCAACCGAAACACTGGATGCTCCCTCACTTCCATCTCTTAATACATACAGATTCTCTTAATCTTGTTAGAGAAATCCAAGGAATTAGAGATGTTCTTTCAGTTTGTCTTGTGAGTCTGCAGGATAGATCGTGAATTCAGTTACTTAGTCTCAGTGGAAAAGTCCAACACAGAAGACAGGGCTCTGGCTCAAGATAAAGGCCTGGGCTTTCTTCCTGAAACTTTGAAGAGGATGTTAAATGTTCCGGCATGCTACAAAAATACTGGAAAATATTGAATATTGCAGGCAGTCTGCCAGATATTTCATCCACACACCTCCACAGCATTCATTTCCTGCCCTGAAATACTCCTATTAGCACGGCAGGAGGAGGTCCTGGAGGTAAACTGAATAGTTAGTTCTTTTGACACCCATCATGCCACCTCTAGTCACACCAGAACCAGACAGCCTTTAGGAATCAAGCTTGTTAGCACCACATGGGTTCAGGTTTCTCCTCTTTTATTATTATGCCTGTGATTTGAAAACCTTACTTTTTTTCATCTGTACAATAGGCATACAAATATCTTTCTCACAGAATTTTTGTGCATGCAAGTAGATGGTGCATGAAAAATAAATAGAAATCTTGATATGTGAGAAGTACTTTATAAGTGCTACTTTCCTTTTTATTCCTTCCTAATGCTGTAACACTAACTTTGGCCTATTTTCCCCAGTGAATCAAATCAGTTGACTGCTTTGGCATCATTGGGATACAGACTTTATCTTCCTTTCACACAACTGTTCAGTGTCTTTTGTTTATTTTTAAAATAAAGGAGAGAACAGGTTTGAATGCATTTTTAATAAGTGTAGTCCCACTGGTAGTAATTACTTTGGCCCTGACTGTTAAATAATTTCATGCAGATTAAGAAAATTTTTAAAAATATTGAACAGATTATGGTCAGCAATTATATTTCCTAAAATGCATACATTTAAAACAATAGTACTGCCAGTTGCTGAAAATTCTGCCAAAAAAAATTTTTTTTTCTTTTCTAAAATTGATAAGACTCTGTAGGTTACTTTTAGCTTTTCAGAAATAGTACTACATGAATAAAAGATGTTAGTCTGAAACATTTTTGTCTTCTAGGGCAAAAAGAAGAAACCACATCTATCTTTTCGTGCACCGTCCTCTAGGACCTAGTGGCGGGTACTGAGTACTGGCCGTTAGAAGGCGATTGGTAGCGCTATATACACACACACACATTTCATCCGGGGACACCACCAAAACCCTCCTACCATAGTTCTTTCTTCACAAATGCTATTCACTTTCCAAAACGCACTCTCCAATATGCCTTCCCTACCGCTGAACTTTGACCTCTACAACTTTCACAGTTTGCTGCAGGCATTAATACTCTATCATCCACTGTTCTCAGTAAGTTAGCTTTACATTATCTAAACAAGTCATTAAACCTACAGTAGCAGTGACCATATTCTTCTTTTACCCACCACCGTTTGGACATAGCATAATTGTTCATAGCTTGTACTCTGAAATGGCAAAGTTTAGCTTCAAATCCCGGCTTCCTACTTAATAACTATGACCCTGAGCAATTTCTTATCAACCTGTAGCTTAAGAAAATAAATATACTTGCCTCATTGTATTGTTGTGATTCAATAACATAAAATCTTAGGAAAGGGCTAGCATATCAGAGTGCTCTGTGATCCTTAGCATTTATTATAACTTTAGCCCACATATTTAGAAAGTCTTTGAGTCTCTTCTCGATGAACAAAGGAAGTAGTAGTTGATGAAGTAAAGGGTGGAATCATGGCTAATTCAGCCTGTAAGTGTGGAAATATTAAGCAAAAGATGACACTTGTCTTTCAGTGACTGACAGTTACTCTGCCATTTATGGAATAAACTGAGGCAAATACTACCTGAGATTCCTCTTGTATTTTTTGGAAAGTGGCCCATGATCCATGGTAATATTCAGTGAATGCTAGTTGAATTAAGCAAACCACTAGAAGGAAATCTATTCAGTAGATATTGCTACTACATGATGGCTCAAAATCGTTTGTGAAATAAAACACTTCATTAGACTGACAAACACAGTGATGTTCAAAAATGAACCATTAAGTTAATCATCTCACCAAATTTTGCTAGATACCTTTTATTTCCTTGGATTTGTTTCTGCCCTGGTTGACTGGTATGAACTTAACCAAGGTTACAGCAGCAGGCTGCTCCCAGTGATGATAGTGGCAAATATCAAAGACCACATTACAGGATAGTTGTGCTATTCCCTGCTCATCCTACCACTCCCCACTATTATCAGACCCAAGCATGAAATGTGTTAGGAACACAACTTGGAGATACCCTTTCAGATGAGCTAACTAAAGCTGTAGGTCCAATGAGACCAATGAGATTTCTGAATTAAGTCTGAATTGTCATTTCCTGACTCACTCGTAAGATGATTTTTATGCCTGATTTCTAAAGTCGATTTCCCATACCTTCTTCACATGTGTCCAATTTTCAGATAATAGAGTGACCCATTTCTCTATGATCACCTTTTCCTCCTACTCCCAAATCCTGCCCATCCTTTGTAGTTGTTTCTCTTTTCATGAACACCTGACAACATTGCCCTTCACTGTCTATATTCTGTTCAGCCAGGGAATATATCATCTGTATCCTTTGATACTGGCTACTTGAGAAATTAACTCAACACAGAAATCTTTCAGCTTAATGTCGTGTTACTTTTCCCCAGACCACTACTAACCACCAACAGTCAACTCCTCATGTTCATGCCCTCACCCTGGAACCCCAAGACTAGAGCAGAGTCCTACTTTGATGACATCTATTATTGTCCCACATCTGGAAAACTTTTAACATTAAAGTTTTATTCATAGACTTTTCCTGATAAATGTTATTTCCCCAAAATTTAATCCTTCAAAATATTTGACTGATTTTGGGGGGTTGGGGTTTACAATATTTAGTAAGAAGGAAATGATGCTGAGATCGATGGAGAGAATATTTTGACCTTCAAACCAATTGCTATATCATAAAGTATTTATAGCTAATCATCAAAGGGCATTTTGTAGCTTCCAAAAATTTTTATTATTTACTATTCTGAAGTAATCAGAATTGTACAAGTAAATTTCTGAAGGAAAACTTGTACAATCAAAAAATATGTTCTCATTTTTAAGGCTTTTGATATATTTGTTATATATTCTCCTTCGGGCTGGTTGTGCCAGATCAGAATGTCATAGGATTTTAAGGTTAACATGAAACTGTTTAATCATTTGCTTTGGAGGTGAACATGCAAAGACAAGAGTTGCTAAACTCTTTACTTAAAGGTGGAAGGCACAATGTGATTTTCAATGCTTTATATGATCTTCTTCCTTGTCATCTAACACACTGTTATCATTATATAATCGGGAATTCAAGGTTTTAAATGTGGACACAATATAAATAAAAATTACTTTTGGCCGGGCATGGAGGTGCAAGCCTGTAGGTGGCAGCCTAGGAAGTCACAGCCGGGGCCAGGGATCGTGTTTCGAGTCCCGCCGGGGGCACATAGTGAGACCTAGTCCCAAAAAAATAGTTGGGTGTGGTGGCATGCGCCTGTAATCCCAGCTACCTGGGAAACTGAGACTGGGGATTGCTTGAGTCTGTGGTACCTCAGGCAACATGAGCCTGTGGTTCCACAGGCAAAAATAGCAAGACCTAGTCTCAAAAATATAAAAAATTAAAAAATAATAAAAATTACTTTTATTTCTAAATCTCAATATTTTACAACATATTATAAACCCCATGAAATGGGCTACTGGTATTCAGGAGATAGCTCAAACTTCAAATTACCAAGAAGGAACTTCTACTTGGAAAAATGCCTGTAGTTGAATCCATGATCCTGCCTTCTGGTGTCTCTTTCAAAACCATCTGTTTTATTGATGGACAGGACTGGGCTCAGCAACCAGATGTGTTTTCCAAAAAAGTTGCTGTTATTCTAGAGGACAGAATGTCTGACACATAACAAAAGGCAGGCATTTTGTTGTTTATATTAGTTGTTAAATGTGGAACAAATCAACAATATGTCTCTTCTTAAAAATACTTTGACAAGCTGTAGCTCTTTTCTATTTACAAATCTTTGCTAACATAATTACAGGATTGCTTTCCTGAAATATCTTACTCTGAAGCTAGCTAGCATATAGTTCCAACAGCAGAACCTATCCTGTGTACTTTTGTAGAAATTTTCACAAATAGAGCACTAAGAGCAAACAAATGGGTCTTGTTTTTCCTTTGTTTTGTTTTGTTTTTCTTTCAAATTATAAGGATCAAGAACAGAAGAATATAGCAAGCTTTTAATGATCACATATGCATTTTGAAGTATAAAACAATAGAGAAAAGGTAAGTAGGTTGAGTGTTCCATATATTAACTCAAAAAAAATTCATTGAATCTTATTTATTAAATCAAATACTATTCCAGACAGTAAGACTATAATAGATAGGTGAACAAAACAGAAATGAAAAGAATTTGTAGTGATAGAGCTTTCTTCTCTTGGGAGTTTTCAATTGTTTTTGCTTAAGCCTAATTTATAAAGAACTTTATCATCTTAGGCCTGATGTCCTTGTGACGCTAAATATAGCATCATATGACTTGAATAAATTCTGAGTGAAGTCTCTTGTGGACTTCTCTTTCTCTTTCAATTTAAAAGTTTCAAAGTATCATGCATGTTCTACTCTTTCAAGTAAAAAAATACACAGAACTTCAGAAAATTCTTCTCAAGACAGATGTGATTGTTGTCTTCTCCCCCAAGTTAATTCTAGTAATAACATCAGGATCACTTTCAATGATACAGGCCTTGATTTGCATACAATGAAGAAATACGTCTAAGTTAAGAAGAAATATTTGTATAAATATATGGCATATTATAGTCCCAGGAATCTGTAACTCAAAAAAATAGACAGTAGGTCTTGACCATTTACTGCTTTATTTAAGTCCTATAATGTCTTGTAAGAGATCTCTCTATGTATCACAGTTTGCAACTTCTTTATTCAACATATAATTCCTTTAAAGTTATCTTGCGGTTAGACCAATCAGAATATGTCCTGCAGATACAACTAAAATATAACCAGGCTAATTATTCCTTGACTTTAATTCAGACCAATTCATATTGGTATAGTCTTAAAAGCAAACAAACAAAATTGTGACTCTACTTCTTTCTGTCTTCTTTCCTTCTTCCCCCCAAAAAAAATAAAATCCATAGGGACTAACTTGAACACAGATGTGGTGTCAAGTCTGAAGAGTTCCAAGTACCTCCTGATCCTCTTATCTTTCAGTCAGCCAATCATGATGCCTGGAAATCCATTATTCAAGAGTCGTGATTTGGTGCTTGATTTCTTTTCATGTCATCTGGTGAGTTTCAAATGACTATAGAAAGATTAAGTCCCCATTTATTCATTTGTATACTCCCTAGTGATTCAAACAAATATTTTGAGAAAACATTTTTATTTATAAGGCATTATATTTTGTGATGTCCATAGTGATTTAAGATACAAGTGTCCATGAAGCTCACCTTGTACCATGTGAACATATAGGTTCCCATTGTCAGTGAAGATGCCCACTGAGTCAAAAAATTTCTCAATTTTACCAATAATTACTAGGAATTACTAAGGATATGCCCTTGTAAGGCATAGATGAAGTACCAAGAGATCTGTCACACACAGTTTCTAGGGGCCTTTCTTACTGCAATGGGAACACACTGGTTACACAAGCATGTGACCAGGTTTTTTTAGGCTCTATGTTGTGATTTGCCTCTCTACACAGAGGAGTGACATCTCAAGCATGAAATTTTTCCATCTTATGTTCAACTAGTTATGGCTTCTGTGAGGTACTCCTAAGGGCCATGCCTCATTTACCCATAGATATTAGATTTGTTTACCACAAGCAATCTTGCACAAATGATACATCCTAAAAACCACTTAGTTTGTTTGCCAGGTCTGCCATTAGTATGTTACGCAAAGATTACAAGGTGGTCCCATAGGAAGATAATGAATGGCAAACCTGCTGCTTTATCAATTAATTTCCCATTATCCAATGTGAGTCAAATTTGAAAAGGGAGATGAGAATTCACCAGAGATCTACAGGGTGAAGTTGATGGTTTTTGTCCAGCACTGATCTTGATAAATCAGATAGAATCCATAAAGCACTTGCCTGAGAGTTGAGATAAGTAATATAGCTGTATTTCTTAGGTATTTTGTTAAACATTTTCATAGCCAAACTCCCAATATGTCATACCTTCCCTCCATCTTTCAAAATGAACATTGTTATTAAAATGTTGCTTCTGCTGCTGCTGCTGCTGCTGCTACTTTCTACTGTTTGGTGAGCACTTACTAGTAAGCCTTGTGCTGCACATATGCAGGAAAATATTCTCACAGGTTTGAAATGTATGTCATGAGGTGCTGAGTTTAGACAAGTTACATAACAGTGATATGTGGAGATCAGTGTTTCATGCAGCAAACAGAACCAAAGTCTGGAATCTCAATGACCATCTTCTTATAGGGAGGATGGAAGATGATTGAATGAAGAAACTAGAAGCTGCTGGAGTCTGTTCCTCTCTGGAACCATCCTTTAGCACCCAGTTCCCTTCCTTAACCATAATTTGAGGGGACTGGCCAGCAGTCCATTTTTCTAGGGAGGACTCAGGTGAAGAGATTTATAAAACACATTGTTCCTGTGGACACAGATGAGAGAGGGCTATCAAAAAGTCTTAGAGGTGTGTATTTTGCTCTGTGTCAGTCAGGAATCTTTGTTAACCTTCAATGGTCCCTAGAAATCTTTTATAGTTTCCTCTGTTTAATTGTCTGCTAAAAGATTTATTTATCAAGAAATATTAGTGTTTGAGGGGACAGATTCTGGGATGTCACCTAACAGTACTGAGAATCCTCTGAAAGATAGCCAGGCCACATTTTTGTCCAATAGTAGAAACAATATGTAGGGATGACCTCATCGTGCAGTTGAGCAAAGTTGACAATGCCTCTAAATCTATACTCAAATTTGATGGTGTTTAAAATCATTTTCTTAAATTCAGAATTCTAGGTATTGATTAAACTCACATTATACTGCAAAAGACCCTTCTGGTATTGTACTCAGCTTTTAAAAACAGTATTAGGATTTTTTTAAGTTTATGATAATACTTTACCAGGACTATTGATAAAGAAAAAAGAATTTAATCATATAAAATTTATAATTGAATTTGGGTATTTTTTTCTCCTGCTGTAATAGAGACAATTTTTAGAAAGAAATTGGATGTACACAACCAAGACAAAGAACATTTTGAGGCAACACACATCTGTGGCTACTGAGAGTCTGTTTTGAATTACATTTAAATTGCCTGAAGAGCATTTGGCAAATGGAAAATTTTAAGTTGGTTTAAGCTTTTCCATGGACAATTTAGATTTTGTACTGTTATTGTTATATCTGTGCTTTTGCATTCAAATCTTTTCAACCAGCATGGAAAAGAGAAAAACATTGTGTTAAAGGCTTTTTAATGACATAGTAACTCCTCTTGACAAACAGTGGATCTGTTCCATTATCTTATCTGCCAAAAAAGAAATATCTTCCAGGAGAATAATATGTGCTTAATCATGAAAGGCTTCAGCTTTGAAAGCTTCAAATGATAGAATCAGCAACAGAAATAAGTATTCTACATCCCCAAATTAGATATGTTCTTTTGATTATCTTGCAGTAACATCTGTGGTAACAGTACTTTCTGGAAACCATTGCTGATGTACTCAAATAGCTCTACTAACTGGCATGACTTGTCGTGAAAAAAATAACTGACATAACCAAGCATAGACCTGCCCCTGCCACCCCACTCCAGTCCCAGCTCCAGGTCCTTTGTCCTTTGACTTTGATGCACCACCAGAAGACGACTTGACTTCTGCCACTGGGGACATCAGAGTGCTGTGGGTTATGACTTCAGAATATAGACATTTTCCAATTCCTATATCTTTCCTTGGAGATGACCATCATTCCATCACTTCATGTGCAATGAGGGCAGTCAACTCCAGGGAAGTCCCGATTATTTTTGTTGCCCTGTGGATTATATCATGACACTCAAAAGACAATTTATAAATTTGGAAAATACATCCACTCAGAATTGATGTACTGTTCTGCTTCAAGACAGTTCTTAGTAGAGCTGCTCATATCACTATTCATTTCTAAACCACTACTTTGCAGCTTAGAATCAGGCTAAGAGTTCCAATGCTCAACTAATATATATATATAATATATATATAATATATATATATATATAGAGAGAGAGAGTTCTAATACCTATCTTGCCCAAGTGAGCTCAGATAGTTGCTGTACAAATATTTGATGCTCTGGAAATCTCTGATGGTGAGCAGGGAATTTTATGCTTTGACTTCATTTGGAAAAAGAACCTCCTCTTCCTCTATGTTATTCAGATTTGTACATTTATTAAAACAAAATTAATGATAGGAATACAACATAGAGTTGAAATAGTATCAGTTTCAGTGCGTTTATAGAGGGGAGAGTTGATTATTTGGCAAGAGAGTAAGTAGACAGTCTGGTGTGAAGAATGCTAAAATGTCAAAAGTTTGAATTCAAATGCTTTCTTGGTTATCAAAATGCTGACAGAGGCTAAATTTCTGAGAAATGTTGAGCTTGTGGAACTACTGAAGAAGAGAATACTAAGAACTTCCCGTGCCAAAGCTTTAAACTTTTCATTCTTTGCCTTATTTTGCCTCTCCACAAGGGAGAGAAACTGTTGTACAGTCAAACTAGAAAGAGGCACTTATCCTTCCAAACTACTAAATAGTTTATTATTCATAGCCCACATCATCACACCATCCCCAAGAGACAGAAAAAGAAAAAAAAACTTCCCTATATCTTAGATGAAATATTATCTGTGCTGGAACAGAATCAGAGGGTTTGCTTCTTAAAGTGTGCTGCTTCATATGAAAAGCATAGAAATAGAAATACATAAGTAAAAACTTAACAAATAATATAATCTGAAAATAAAATTTCATATGTCTTCTTTCTTCCTGAAAAAAAAAATATATAACACAATCAAAATATGGCCTAACTTAATGTTATGTATATGAGAAAGACTGCAGCATTCTTATACCTACCTCAGTAGTAAGATTAGTTATAGACAATTTTGCAGAAAAGAATTTTAATATGAATCATTCTGAGAGAATGTTAGTTTTTTAAATAGCATAAAAATTAGGTTTGAATATGTTTATCTGTGTTAAAAATAAGTTTCCTTTACTTGGGAATTTTTGACTCAGATGTAAAGCATGGTAAAAGATTTGATGATGATGGTGGTGGTAATGATGTTTTCAACAGCTGTGCAGAATATTCATACACTCATTTTATTGGATCTCTGCTATAATCCAGATGCAGAAAGATTTCACCCAAATTTGGAAGAAAAAGTATATTGGACCATTCAAAATAAACTGAGGTACATTTTTTGACATGGAGATTAATAATGCAATGACTTCTATATATGAAATTTGAAGATCAGAATGAAAATGAAACCCATTAATGTGTACTTATGGGATATTTAGATGTTGAAAACCTGACTGAATTAACTGAAAAACAAAGACAGCTAAAATGAATATGATTTGAGTAAGGTTTCATTTTAATTATGGAAGAGATAGCAGTCATAATGGTTTTTGAAGGAAACTCTCTGCATTTGAACACAGCTAATACAGACAACTGCCAACATTTGTACCTTTCTGCAAATTGGCATTTTTGGCAGCACTTTAGCAGAATGCTTATAAGGCTCAACTGAACCTATCAGTTTGGTAGCATTTCATGGTTGCCACTGAAGTTGATCACAGCCCTCAAATCCCTAGCTAAAGGTCAATTTCATATGATTGCTAAAAATTATCTGGGCTGACCATATTTTAGTCCAGTTATCTTGATAATTGGAACTGGATGAATTATGTGTTGATATAAACATCTGTGCTACAATTACCCTGAAAATAATTCCTCTCAGAAGCTTTGTAGACAAATGTTCTCATCCTGAAAATCACAGTAAAGAATCAAGAGCATATCTGAGTTGTAGCTTGTCAACTTCAAAGACAGCGCTATGTTTTGGAGCTGATTAGCAACTTTCTAGGGTAAAATCAATTAAACATATTTTTTTCCTAGAAAAAAAATTCTGATTAAAAACAGTTCCTCTTAATGGAAAGTTTCCTGTTTATAATAAGACTGATTTAGAAAAATATATTAGGTCTGACTATTTTTATACCCTGGTAGAAAAGATTAGATTGTTTAAAGGTCATGTCAAAATGCCCCACCTGTATTTACCACCATCTCTCATCACGTGGCAGAATGAGAAAAATCACCTCAAAACAGACATTTACAGTTACATATCACTGAGGCAGGCTGACCTGGCAGAGCAAAGTCGTAGTTTCTAGAGATGGTCAAGTATACCCAAGATATAAAACGTAACATACAGACAAATATTTCTTCCCCTGGCCCCAAAACATTTTTGGAAACAATTCAATGAGTTCTTCTCCATCACTTTAATTTTATTGTCTATAATAAATGAAACCAACGGTGAACATAAGGTAAGATCTGGTTTATCCACTTCATGACATGATATTCTCACAAAGACACCCTTGGAGTTGAGAGTGACATTCTTCCAGAAGTCATAGTAAAGTGAATCTTGGAATTGGTGATAAAGAAGGAACGTATCTTCAGAGGAGTGAAATCTAATAGCATCTTCCCTCGACAGGACAGGTAGTCAATCAAATGGTATCTAAACCCAGAATGGAGAGAGAGTGCAGAGGTAGACTCTGAACTTATTCTTTGTGATTGAATTCCATGACCTATTCTTTTTTTGTTATAGAGGCATTTGAAGAAAAAATGAGTTAAACCTCAAGACAGGTGTTCCATAGCATTCTCTTATTTTTTTTTTGGTGGGGGGTGGAGTGGGGTACTACCTATGTGTGTATGTATATAATAGAGATAGAGATATATACACACATATTCTTTCTTCTTTCATCTTTTGCTTTATTTTACCATTGTTACTGTATAGTTTTGATAAAATTAAATATAAATTGAATATGTCATCTATCTTTTACTCTTCTTTAATTATACTACACAGTAAATATGAAAGAGGATCAGGAAATTTTTCTTCATTGTTGAATAATGACAAAATTAAACAGAGTGAGAGGTGGCTTCTTAATCTAGTATAATAACCCACCTAAGAACTGTCTTATGACAAAGATGCTCTGTTATTTTTCTCAGGAAAATGTCTCACATAGTGAACAACTTAGGAGGAGGAGAAGTGCACAATAATTAGGGGAGGCTCTCTCCTGGGATTGTTCCATTGCTGTCTAAGAGGTTGGGGACAGATACCCATTATCCCTAAGATGTAGATTGCCCAATCTAAGTACTGATATCAACTCAATAATCAGCCAAAAATCAAATATGTGCTCATGCCCTGATTTCAAATTATTTTGATTTACCGACACTAGACTTATTTATCCTGCTGGTCATTGGTAAGATAAGAATACTGGAAAAGTGTCATTCAACAGATTTCATCTAGTCTCTCCCTACTTGCTTTCTGTTTTGATACCCCAGTGGGGGCAGGAGTTGCTACCTTTATAATTGCATCTCCTGTCAAGTGCCCTTTTATTTTTTTTTTCATTTTTCCTTCCAAGACTAAGAATACAACCAGTAACCTGTCCAGCTCAGCTCTCTTAACTATACCAATCCTTGGAAATGATTAGATTATCTTTGGTGCCATCATTTACTCATGTGACCTTAACTGATACGAAAGCTTCATTCTCACCTTAGGTCCTATCCTTGTGCCTAGGACCATATATTTATTCAACAAATAATAATTGTGCACCTATTATATGTCAGATGTTTTAGTGGGTTTTATATTTATACCAGTTAACAAAGTAATCTATGCCCTCAAAGAACTTACAGTCTTGATCATATTACCTGTAATTAAAGAAGCAATCAAAACAATATGTAAATTGTACTTTAGGGGTATCTAACTGTGTGCCATTGATTTCTCCTTGGATATTCCACTGGATCTTGGACTGAATTCATCCATTCACCCTTATACCTATTCCCCATCTTGTTTCACTATCTTTGTTCATGGTTGCATACATCATAAAAGTACTTGTTAGAATCAGAAAGCTTGGAATCAGCTTAGATTTCCCTGCTCTCCTTTACTCATTAATTATGTGCCCAGTTCTGGAAATTATAGTTTACATCACTCTCAAATAAATAATATGCTCATTCTTAATGTTCCTCCCATCATCCAGATAGCACAGCATTTCTCTCCTACTGCTCCAATTTTCTCCCCTCCAGTCATCTGACATTCTAATATTCTGT
Organism: Uropsilus gracilis; assembly: GCA_004024945.1. NCBI lineage: Eukaryota > Metazoa > Chordata > Mammalia > Eulipotyphla > Talpidae > Uropsilus > Uropsilus gracilis. The sequence goes on from PVHY01005456.1 coordinate 42,077, forward strand.
CTGTCCCTGACAACATAAATATGATTACAATGCCATTCTATTCACATTTTTTATTTTTCTCTTTCATTCTGTATCCTTGTGCACTGCACAGGGGCATATAAAATAGCAGAGCTCTTATGGAAAATAACATGGTGTACTCTCAAAGAATTTTCAGATAGAATTGCCATATAATCCAACAATTCCACATCTTGGTATGTACTCCACCAACATGAAAGCAGGATCTTGAAGAGATAGTTCTACACTATTTTCATAGCAACCTTACTTTTGATAGCTAAAATACGGAAACATCCCAAGTGCCTACTGGTGGATGAATGAATAAGCAAGGGGAAGTTCATCTATATGATGAATATTAAGCTTAAAAAGAAAGGAAATTCTACATAGACTACAACATGATTGAATCTAGAAAATATGATGCTAAGTGAAATAAGCCAGTCACAAAAGAGGGACAAATGTATGGTCCCATTTAATTGAACTGGAGTCTAACTACTTTTTCTCTTTATAAGCAGTATTAGGAAGATTCTTAATCTTAAAGATAACATATAGATATAACGGTTGCTAGTGGTTTGAGGAAGAGGGAGTGGAGAATTATTGTTTAATGAGTATGGTTTCAGTTTGTAAAATGAAAAGAGTTCTAGATATGAGTGATAATGATGATCACAGAACATTTTGAATGTGCTTAGTGTACTGAACTATATACTTAAAATTGCTAATGTTATACTTTGTGTTAAGTATTTTATCACAATAAAAGTATCGTTAAAAATATACTCCTTTATATATCTTAGAAGATTTTTTTTATAATCTTGGCCCTATCTGCCTATCCAGCCTTATTTCACTACAGCCCCCCTGCCATACTATCATCTGGCTCAATGATACTAAATTAATTGTGATTTCCCAAACATGAGTCATGTACTTTCTTGCCATGCCCATTGATAACATTCTGTTTCTCTTTCAAATGAAAAGAGCGTGAAACTCTCTGTGAAACTCCCTGTCTACTTCAGAACTTGTAATTCTCTCATGTTTAATACACATCTTCCATAGCAGTGCACTTGCTTTAACTCTTGATTCACAAACCTCTCTCCTCTAATGGCTAATTTTTTATCTACAAGAACCATGAATCTATGACATGACAGTCTGTAAATAATATTTGAGAAACAAATGAACATGGGCTTAACATCAGATAATGTAGATAAAGCTTATCTCATGTAGCCTTCTCTAAGAGTGACAGTAATTACTAATTAATAAGGACTTAAATGGAAACAGTTGCTTTTTTGTTGAACTGTTTGTTTCCAATTTTACTAAGTAATAATTGACTGAATATAGATGCATATATTTAAAATATACATGATTTGACATACCTAGACATTATAAAATAATTACTAAATTTTATATTATAATGAATGCATATGTGACTTCACACAGCTAATTCTTTTTTTATTCATTTACATACATGGTGAGAGTATTTAAGACCTATTCTCATCAGCTACCAACATAATTCCTTTTATTTGCTACTATCAATATGCTGCACATTAGATCTCAGAACTTGATGACTTATATTTCCCCCACTTCCCCTTGTCCCAATCCTTGGCAACCATCTTTAGATTCTATGAAATTAGGTGTGCTTTGTTTTTTAAGATTCCACATATAAGTGATACCATACACCATTTATCTTTCTCTGTCTGGATTATTTTATTGGCATCATTTTGCTTATTAATTTATCCAAGTTATTGGAAATAGTAAGAATTCTTTACTTTTTATGGTAGAATAATATTTCATTGTGTGTACAACTATGTATATGTATGTGTATAACATTTTCTTCATTGGTTCATACAACGAAGGATATTTAAGTTGTTTCCATATCTTGGTTATTGTGAATCATGCTGCAACGAACACAGCTTATAAATATCTCTTGACATGCTGCTTTCATTTATCTTCCCTATAACATAAGAGTTTGATTAACTGAATCACTTCGTAGTTTTAAAACCCCCACCATACTGAATTCTATACTGTCTGTACTAATCCCACCAACAGTCTGTAAATGTTTTCCCTTCCTTTCTCAATATTTGTTCCATCGCCTTTTTGGTATAGCTGAACAAGTCTGAAGTAATAGTAGTGATGATTTGTAATCCCCTATTAGTAATATTGAGCACTTTTTCATGTACCTTTTGTTCATCTGTATATCTTCATTGGAAAATATCTACTTAGATCTTCTGCACATTTTTTAATTGAACTGTTTGGACTATTCTTCCTTGTGAATTATATGATTTCTTTACTTTTAGATATGAACCCCTTATTCAACATATGTTTGCAAACATTATTTCCGTTTTGTTGATTGATTTTTCAATTTGTTGATTTTTTTTCCTTTTCTGTGAAAAAACTCTTTAGTCTTTGCAGCTCACATGTTTATTTTAGTTCTTGCTGCCTGTGCTTTAAGTGTCAAAGCTAAGTAATTTTTGTCAAGACCAATGTCAAGAGGTCTTTTTCACTATAATTTCTCTTAGAAGTTTTATGGTTTTAAATCATATGTTCTATTTCAATTTAATTTTTATAAGTGGTATAAAAGAGGGATCTAGTTTCAATCTTTCACATGTGAAAGTTTAGTTTTCTCTAAGTCACTTATTGAATATACTATCTTTCTCCTATTCTATGTTCTTGATGCCCTTGTCAAAATTAAGCTGACTGTGTATGCATGAGTTTATTTCTGGAATTTTCTATATTCCTGGCTTAATACCAGTACATACCATTTTTCATTGCTGCAAAATTGAATATAATTTAAAATCAAAGTTGGTACCTGCAACTTTGTCCTATTTTCTCAAGATTAATTTGACTATTGTTGTGTCCTGATACATTTTAGGAGTTTTTTTTTTTTTTTTTCTGTGAATAATGTCATTGTAATCTTGATAGAAATTTCACTGGATAATATAGACATTTTCACAATGCTAAATCATTCAAATCCACAAATGTAAGACATCTATTTTATGCATCTTCATCAGTGTCATATAATTTTCAGTATACAAGACTAACTTCTTAAGTTAAACTTGTTCCTCTTTTGGAAATGGAATTGCTCTCCTGATCTTTTCAGATAGTTCATTGCTAGTGTGCAGTAATGCAAATGATTTTTTATAAGACTATTTTGTAATCATATAAAAGCTTCACTGAATTCATTTGGAGTTAATTTACCAGCAAGTACCATTATAGTAACTATAGTTTTGTGACAAAGGACACAGGTTTAGAGATTTTACAACTCTGGAACCCCCACCTCTATCTAATTTTATGATTATATTCAAGTTACTGAATCCTTGAATCTATAAATTTTAAGTATAAGTTAATAATTATGATGACAGAATCTCAGAAGTTATTGTGAAAATTTAATGAGAAAATGAATACTAGCATAGTAACTAAACTAGGTATTTCTTAGTACATGTTCACTATTTTTACATTTTTACCCTTTCCTGCACAACCCCATCAGTGCTAAGAATGTCCCTTGTAGCAATGTTCAGAAGACATAGAGTATTGTAGTTAATTTATGCATTCATAATTATATTAGCTTGACTTCTCGTATTTTCTTATATCTGTGACTCTTAGAGTGACAGCAGTATTTCGAGCCTGCCCTGAGCTAGACTTACTTCATTCATTAGGCATGAATCTTATACATGGAGAGAGCAAGGAAGGAAAAAAATAGCAACAGAAAGTGGAGAAGTTAATAGCATAAAGGGGAAAAGTCACTTGTCAGTCCTCCTAATCCAACTTGTAATAGGGGAGACTCAGTCAAGTAAATAAAGTATTTACCTTCAAGCAACAAGATATCTCCTTGCAATAGATAAATGTGGATAGTTAGCAGAGCACAGATTGGCTCACTCAATTCAGATTTCAAAGGCCTATATATTTTCTTTTTATGTAGCACACATCTTTTTTCCTACTGTCAACGTTTATTGTAGTTATGTTTGGCACCTCTAGCAATTATAAGAAAAGCATTTAATATCTTTTTATATTTTACTCTGAGAAGATATAAAAGATATAAAGATATATATTGAGAAGATATAAAAGATTTAAAAAATTGAAACTTTAAAATATTTGTATTCAGATAGTATATAACTAGAAAGTTTACTATCAAAGCTTTTATAAATCCTCACCAAATATGCTTTAAGAATTTGGTGGAAATGTAAAGCAACCTTCCTTCTTTTGTTGCAAATATAAATGTCCCTATTATATTTCTGAAGTCACGATGATTTTTAAGAAGACAGTGGGAAAATGATAGTAACATTTCACACACTTTTCATTTAACTGATGGCTTTCCATTAAACATGCTATTAAAGTATGACAAGATGGTTCAAGAGAAAAAAATGGCTCACAAATCCTTTCACCTAAGTGTCATTGAGTTCAATCATCTCCATTAGGAAGTTTTGACCATATAACAATTGTCTAGCAATGTAAAAGCATAATTGGAGTAGAGTTTTCTGTAGAATAATCTATTCTCCAAATAATCTCTCAGAAGGAAGAGTACTAAATTAGGAGTTATAAGATCTGAATTCTATTTTGAATTATTGCAGCCAGATATATGCACAGCAACTCTGCCACATTTCACACATGACAGAGATTGCTCACATTCCACTTCTGTCTTCACTGGGATGTCTTTTTAAGTCAACATCCTGAGTGACTGTATCCATTTGGTGGAAAATAAAGTATAACAGTCTCAAGAGAGTCTGGTGGATATAGTTTTTAGCATTTTAGAAGGGAGCGAGGGTGAGAATTGCAACAGATAAGAGGCAGATTCTGCCATATACCTTTAAGATTCTTGGCACATCAATGAATATTTTTGTTCTGAATTTATTATTAATAATCCATAAAACTCCTCAGAAAAACTTAATTGGTAAGTACCTTAACGTTGTTCTTAAGGATCATCTATGTTTTCTCACACCAAAATCAAAGGCACATATAAACAACCAGAGTTAAGTCAAACTAAGAAGTTCTGAACATCAAGGAAAGTCATCAACAGAGTGAAGAGACATTGTGTCTGTTCCCATCAGTCAGACTGGAAAACCTCATGATTCTAGGTAAAGTACCCAGAAGAGTGTTTTTCTTGGTAGATGGAAAAAATTATCCCTAGACTAAATACAGTTCCAACCACATCTAACAAATATTAAAATCAAGGTACAAAAGGATCAAACCATTTCAAGTAACTTGACAACGTCCCAGGATAAAAGCTCAAGGACATTTATAAGCATAGGGGGGGAAACACTAGGTTCCAAAAGGTAAAAATTGTAATGTCATGCTTTACTAAAAATTAGCAGACATACAGGAAAATATTCCCATACTAAAGAAAAAAATCAATCAAGCTAGCATGAACATAAATATTTGAATTAGCAGACAAACATTAAAGAGTCATAGTAACTACATATTGCATCCCTAAAAAATTAAGTAGAAAAATGGAAATTTTTTTAAAGACTGAAATCTAACTTCTAGAGATAAAAGCTACATTGTCTGAGATGAAAACTACATTGGATGAGATTAAGAATAGATTAGACATTGTATAAGAACATACTACTAACTTGAAGATAGCAATGAAAAATGTCCAAATAAAATACAAAGAGAAAAGAGAATTTAAAAAACTTCACAGTACATCAGTGAGTCATTGAATTAAACGTACAGTTTAGATGTGTTTCAAATTTCAAAAGAATGGGGAGTAGAGGCAGAAAATTTATTCAAGAAATAATAACTAAAATGTGTCCAAATTTGGTGAAGTTATGAAGCCAAAGATCTAAGAACTTCAAAGTACAAGAAACATGGGGAAAACTAAATAAAATATCATAACCAATTTACCCATAAACCATTAACAAATAAAAAATCTTAAAAGCAGCCAGTCAGAGAAACAATAATAAGCTAAATAGAGGAAAATAAAATAAAAATAAAAGATATGAGAAAAAATAAAGCAAGAAAGCTAAGTATGGCAAATACTCTAAAATGCTGAGAGGGGAAAAAATGTCACATCTATAATTTTATTTCCTTCAATTCCATTTTCCTCCAAAATTGAAATCAAAATAAACATTTCAGATATAAATAGTTGAAATAATCATCACCAGCAGACTCCTACTATTGAAAATACAAAAAGAATTCCTTTAGTCAGAGTAAGAGATTATCAGATAGAAAGCTGTACCTACACAAAGGATTGAAGAGCATTGTAAATGCACATTATTCTTTATCTAAATCTTCTTTTATAATTTAATATTTAAAATATTTTATTTAATAATTTAATAATTAAAATTAAAACCATTAACCACTTAAAAGTAAGTATTAGCAATGTTTGTAGTATAGGAAAGTTAAAAGATGTCACAAAATAGTAAAAAGTTGGTAGAGGATACTTGAAAATACACTATTATAGTGTCACCAACTATCTTTACCCAGGAGAGAGGGTTTCCTACAATATCATACATTCAGTGCTTTACACAGACAGTTCCATTAAAAAAAAAAAAATGAACTCGTTAGTCACCCTATCCATCAAATGGTGAACTAGCATTTAAAGGCTCATAACCATAGCCAGATGACTTGAATCAAACTAACTAACCTGACTGGGCCTTGGTTTACTTATCTTTAAGGTCAGGAATGGTAGTGTCTTTTATTCCTGTTATTCTAAGAATTTCATTATATGATGCTTGTAAAGTTAGTGGCATATACTAGGGACTGATATTCACTATTATTATTATCTAATTTCACTTTGGGGGAAATTCATATTTATACTAAAAAATGGATAAGAGAAAATAAGACAGTAACCAGAAAGATTTTAGAAAAGTAGTACAGTTAGTAAACCAGAGATTGACTTAGAAATATAAGAAAGTAACAGTAAGAAAGAAGGTAAATAGAATGACTTAAGACAAAATTTTTGATCTCTTCTTTAAATGCTTGTTAATGGTCACTTATTAAGCTACAGACATTAATTTAGGACCTGAGTATACACATACAAATCTACACTTATTTTATCTACAATAAGTGCAGAATTTATAGTTTAGTCCACATTCTAATTTTCACCTAGAAATTCAAATATTTGTTAGTTTATAGGCTTACTCAGTGAGTAACTTTTTTCTTTGTATATTAAAATTAAAAAGGAGAGATAAAAATTTAGAATTATCACACTGTATGGTCAACTAGTTTTCAACAAAGGGGCAAAAAAATTACACTGGAATAAGGATAGCTTCTTCAATAAATTTTGCTGGGAAAACTGGACCAAGACATGCAAAAAAAATTGACCAGGACAACTCCCTCACACCTTATACAAAAACCAGCTCAAAATGGGTAAAATACTTAGATGTAAGACCTAAAACCATAAAATACATAGAGGAAACTTGGGCAAAACTTTCCAAGAACTACACTTCAGGAACCCCTTTCAGGACACATCTACAGCTGGCAGAAAATGAAGGAAAACGTAAAGCACTGGGACTACATCAAACTAAGAAAGCTTTTGTGCAGCAAAAGAGACAATAATCAAAACAAAAAGAAACCCAACCAAATGGGAGAAAATTTTTGCCCTCCATACAAGTGATAAGGGTCTGATAACAAACATAGACAAAGAACTCACCCAACTTAATTAAAACAAAACAAAGGATACAGTCAAAAAGTGGGGGAAAGATCTAAATAGACACTTCTCCAAAGAAGAAATACAAATGGCCAACAGGCATATGAAAAATTCTCAACATCATTAATAATCAGGGAAATGCAAAGTAAAACCACACTGAGAAACCATCTTACACCAGTAAGAATGACCCATATCAAAAAAAATGGGCAACAACAAGTGTTAGCATGGATGTGGAGAAAAAGGAACACTTAACTTGCGGTGGGAATACAAACTGGTCCAGCCACTATCGAAGTCTGTGTGGAGGACCCTCAAACAACTGAAAGTGAAACTGCCATTCAACCCAACAATCCCACTACTGGGAATCAGAATACAGAAACAAAAACACTAATTAAAAAAGACACATGTACCTGGATGTTTATCGCAGCACTATCCACAATTGCCAGGATATGAAAACAAACCCAAATGCCCCAAAACTGATGAATGACTGAAAAAGATATGGTATATCTACACAATGGAACATTATTCGTCAATCAAAGAAAATAATCGTATGTCAAGAGATAAATATGGATCATGGGTGATAAGGTGATGGTAGAACCTTGGGGTACACAATGATGTAATATGTTTATATATATATATAATATACATGCATGTGTATATACATATGTGCAATCAATAAAAAACATTTAGAATTAAAATAAAACATTACATCCAACTAGAATTATCAAGTCTTAGTAAATCTATTATCTAATAAAATTATATTTTAGATATTCATATTTGATACTGACATGGGCTTGGATCCCACCCGAGTTGCCCAACTCCAGCAGCTAGCTGCCCCCCAGTCCAGCGCTAATCCAGCCCCAGCCCATACTGCCTGCTGCAATGCATTGTGTCATGGTGTGGCTACTCCTGGTGCCAAATCCTTTCTTTAGCTGCTGACTAGCAGATTTGTATCCCTGTTTTGCCTCTGCTTCCACACTCCACCCACAAGTATCCCTGGTCCATTGAACTTGGCCAGTCTTCTCTGCAGGGGCTTTGGCACAGGCTCTTACCTTTGCCTGGGGCATTCACAGCTAGTTGTCCCTCACTTCAGATCTCAAGTCACTCTTTACCTTTAGGGAAACTTCATTTGTTTCCCTCACTAAGTGTCTTCCCAACACCAAAGCCCTGACTGGCACTTCTAAGCAGGGGGTGGGGGGGAACACCTACAACCCCTAGAGTTCTCTTGAGTTGTCCCCCCATACTGTGGGCTAGTGTGATAACCACTGCAACTAACACTGCCAGTAAAGGCTCCTTGATTAAATTAATGAATCACACATGCACAAATATTTGCTACTGCCCAAAAGATTAGTTTTTCTGTATCAGGAGGACCTGTCATTAAATAATGGAGATGTTTAATTCATAGTTTTTAAATTGTATTTACTTAAATCTTAGAAAATATACACTGTGATGCTTTCCAATTCTAATATTTCAAAAAAAATATATAGGCTGCATGAAATATAAATTTGGCTCACAAACTCTTCCTTGCTGAATTAAGGCTAAAATTAATCTCTCATGTATAATATTGTTTTTAGCATTTTGACAAATGGCTGATGAGTCAGCAAAGATGAGATGAGTCCTACATTATAAAAATGGTTACAATGTGTGTGTTTTATTAACTAAATTAAGGTATTATCTTTTCCAATATTTATTTAAAAGTCCAAAAGATCTAATTTTTGACTCCTACTATTATAATACATTTATTTTTGTTTCTTATAGGTAACATGCAAAAATGTAATATACAACTAAAATTGTTTAATATTGTCAAATAATTCTGAAGGAGTGCTAACAATCTTTTTCTATTTGAGGGAAATAAGTGTTATCTGAAGTATTAAGGACAAAACTGCTGGTCCTTTGCAACAACAGAGGAAGGAAGTGGTAAGGAAAGAACAAAATGGTGTTTTATTTTTAAAAGTACAGCATTTAGATTTAAAACCATGCACACAATGTATTTCATTTTCTATCAAGTGTTCTGATATCAAGATGTGATGACCTTAATTTATATATGGATATACAAGACAATCAGATCTTCATGGGAAAGAAGGAAACATCAGATCAGTAATAATGCAGTCAGCATACTTATATTGAGTATCCATCTCTCTCTAAGTCATTGGGTTTTTTGCCATGAAGAATAGAGACAGATAAGAAGACACAATCCTTGTTCTCAAGAAACTTCCTGTCTCCCCAGGGAAGCAGAGCTAACCACACACAGAGGCCACTAAAGGCAAGCAGCACCCCAACCAACCTTGTACAGAAGAAAGATTTTGCAGGATTTGCTAAAAAAAAACTTAAAAGAAATACCTTACTTTATTAAAAGTTGGGAAAAGGCAAAAGTGCCTGTTAAGGTTATTCTGAGAAGAGAAATATTTACAGTTTTCTTTTATGGACACTGTTGGTAGTCTGTGTAGTAGTAAGAATTTGGTCCAAAGTTCTGTAATTCCCATTTTGATACATTGAAAGATAAATTATTTTATTCAGATAATGTAAGGGACACTGCTGTTTCTTCTTGTAGTCATGTGAAATATAACACTAAAAGTCTTGTAGTGATGAAATATAACACTAGAAATATAACACTAGAAGTTAATTTACCCCATTTTCAGTAAATGTACCCAATAGTAACAGTACTCTCTCCTTTTCTCTACCTATCAATTTTGTCACCAGTAAAAATTCACATCCCATTGCTTATATAGAAAAGCCTTACTTGACTTTAAGATCTAAGCAAAGATGTTCCTCCAAGAAGGAAAACAGCAGAATCGTTCCTGAATCACAGAACCCAAGCTTGTTTAACTACATCTTTGCTGGCAGCATAAAAAGATCCTGCCTCTTCTGATGCAGTGTAAATCATACAGTGTTACAGATTTCATCTTTGTGTGTCCCCAAAATTCATGTGCTGAAATTCTATTCCTCCATGTGATGTTATTAGGTAACAGAACCTTTAGGAAGAAATTGGGTTATGAGAATGGAATCCTCATTACTGGAATTTGTGCTCTTTTATTAGAGCAAGACAGCTTCCTCTCTCTCCATTCTCTGCTGTATAAAGACATCAGACAGCCCTCTGCAAAACAGGAAGAGGGCCTTAGGAAGACCCGAAGATCTACCAGCAACTTAATCTCAATCCTCTCAGCCTCCAGAACTGTGATAAATAAATGTTTGTTGCTTACCCGACCCAGTCCAGGGTAATTTATTACAACAGCCCAGACTGACTAAGACACATGAAGAAAATCTCCCTTTCACTCTCTCTGCCAAAGAAATCAGTTTAAAAATATTGCGATGCATATTTATCTATCAACCCTGATCTTCTAATATCTTAGAGTCAGAATCTCTTACTTCCTTAGAATTCATAATTTAGATATGTGGAAGAAGCAAAAGGCAAAAAAGATGTAGAACTCCTCGGGAGTTCTACTATATTTTTTCCCTCAAAAACTGCTTTAATTCTTTAAGAATTTTTCAACCTTTTTTTTTTCCTAGTGAACATCCAAAGTTCTAAGGCAAAAAAGACCTTTAGAATTCACAAGGTCTAAGATTATGAAAACACATTGAAAACACATTAATGCATCAAATATCTGTGGAGAATTAGTCCACATTCTATGTTAGTTTAGTGCCATCAAGTGGACCAGTTGAAGAAGTATCCTTTTTCAATGTTTTTATTACAGTCTGACTTAATGTAGACACTTCAGCCCCTTCTTATGCCTGGAGGCATTTACTGAAAATGGAGTAAATTAAGGAGAATCTTGACTTTCAATTTCACATTACATATGGTTATAATAAAAGAAATTGGCTGACATTTTCAGCAAAATTTGATAAAACAGATTGTCACTGTCAACAATTGTGCTAAGAATCTTTCTGTCTATAAAATTTCTGATTAAAAAAAACATGACTATCAAAACCAAGAAAAGTCTAAATAGTCATGATTGTAAAACATTAAGTATTTAACCAAACTATACTCTTCATTAAATAATTGTGGGACAAGAAAATCATGCCCCCCCCCAAAAAAAAAGGCTGAATTGAATGCATTCTCTCTTTTTTGATAAATCAGTGCACAATTGAATAAGTTATTATGAAGTAAGCAGTATGTAATCACTACCTAAGTGATTACATAGAATGTTTTCTGGGTCAAAAACAATCCCTAGCTGACCTTTCGGTTTTGTCTAATAGTTAGCTTCATCTATTCTTAAAATACTTTAGTTTTGCTTAAGTAGAATCACAGGATATGTGTATTTATGTGTGTGCGTGTGTGTGTGTGTGTGTTTTTCTGACTTTATACACTCAACTACAGGATTTTAAGATTCATCTGCACTGAAGGAGATATAATACCGTCATTTTGTTGCTATATAATATTCCACTGCATGAATTATTTATTCATTCTGCTATAGGTAGACATCGGGGTGTCTCCAATTTGAGGATATTGTGAAAAATGCTGTATAAACATGTTCACATGTGGGTTTTGATGCTTCTTAACATATATCTCTAAAACATGTAAACATAAGAGTAGAACTATACAGTCTTGGGGACCTTCAATTTTGTTATCTAATGCTGATAGGTTTTCTAAAGCAGTTCTGTACATTAACAATTCTATCAGCAAGGCAAACTCCTGACCACACATCCAACCAAAGTTGTTAGTGGTAGATTTCTATTTTACTTACTTTAAACAATTGGTTGTGTTGTAATAGTATTTCATTTTGCTTTTAGTTTTTTCATATGCTTGGTGAATATTTTGATTACTCTTTTTGAAAACTTCACTCAACTCTTTTACCCATTTTCAATGAGTTGTCTGTTTTTTTTCTCTTAATACTGGTTTTCGGAGTCCCCTTTATAATCTAGAATCATTTTTGTCATTTATAGATGATGTAATGTCTTCTACTTTATCTCTTGTCTTTTTATGTTTTTAAGACATCTTAAATTTTATAGCAGAATTTATGATGTATTTCACATTTTGCTTTAAAAAAATCTAAAGTCATGAAGATCTTATAGTTTATGCTATGTTCTAGATGTTTAATAATAAAATTAATTTTAATTTGAATGCATTTTAAATATTAGTTTATTTAACATTACTAAATATTAAAATCATTATTTTTTTATCATTAGCATTGATTGCAATCTACCTAAAATTCACTTTAGCATATGATAAGTCAGGGAGTTCTGTTCTATTTGCCTTTCTGTATATTCAGTCTGTTATGAAGGTCTACCTTGTCCATTACCATTAAGTGCTACCATTCTTATAAAAAATGTGTCATACATTGAGGATCTGCTCCATAATCTGTTTTTTTTCCTATTAATCTGTGTAACTGCACCTGCACTAAGACCACACTGTTATCTATCATAACTTTAGAGGAAGTCTTGGCATCCTGTACAGCAAGGTTAGTCACCTTTTCTTCTTCATTTGGCTCTTGGCATATTATAATCAGTTCATCTAATTTTCTAAAATCACTAAGATTTTAGTTGGGATTACATTGAAAATACAGGAGAATTCAGGGAGAATTTTGCAAGAGTATTTTTTCAGTCAATGCACATGGTATTTTCTTCATTATATTGTCTTTTGAATTGTCTCATAATTTAGTGTATGCTTTTCTCAATTAAGATCTCACAAATCTTTTGTTCATTATCCTTAGCTACTTGGCATTTTTAAACTTGTTAAAAATAATTTTTTCTATTTTTATATGTTCTGTTTGTAGACAATATACAAAAATATGTGTGTCTCTATATTGATAGATGATACAAATATGTTATTAAACCTAATTAACCTAACTGATTTATCGCTATGTTGTTTTTAAATATACTACCATATTATTGGTAAAAGCTACAGATTTTTACGTTTTCTGTCCATTCCTTATACCTTTTTCCTTGCCTTTTTGTAAATTCTTTAGAATTTCCAATAAAATGCCCTAAGTATGTTTTTCTAATAGAAGTTGTGATGATGAAGCCGGGCACGGTGGCGCGTGCCTGTAAGCTTCAGCCTATAAAGCGGCTGGGGCTAGGGATTGCGGTTCGAATCCCGCTTGGGGCAACACAGCGAGACCTAGTCCCAAAAAAATAGCTGGGTGTGGTGGCACGTGCCTGTAATCCCAGCTACCTGGGAAGCCGAGGCTGGGGATTGCTTGAGTCTGTGGTACCTCGGGCAACGTGAGTCTCTGGTTCCATGGGAGACCCCTAGTCTCCAAAAAAAAAAAAGTGATGATGATAAACCTTCTCTCCTCAAACTTAATGAAAACATTTATAAAAGTTCATCAGTAAGTATTGTTTCTACTTTGTTTTTTAAGCTATCATTCATCAGCTTAAGAATTTATATTTTAGATACTCTTCTTCTGACAAAAAAAAAACAAAAAACCTTTATTTCCAGTTTAGTCGAAGTATTTTTAAGATACTATATTTTATTTCTTACCATTTTTAAATGTTGACAGGCACTTCCTTTTTGAATCTATTTACTGATTACATGCCTTTGCTATTTTGTCCAGGTAACAAAATAAAATTTCATTAATGTTACCAACTAAACCAACTTCATATTCTTAAAAGAATCCCAAATTGGCTATAATATATTGTAATTTTTAATACATAAATATATATATATACACACACAATTTGATCATTTTTTCCAGGATTTTTGCTGCTATATCTATGAACGAGACCGACATATAATTTTCTCTTCTCATTCTCTTATGAGATTTTTGCATCAACGTTATGACAGTTTCCTCAGTTTGAGAGTATACCATTTTTTTCTCCATTCATTGTAATATCTGTGTTAGACTAGAATAAATTCTTACATAAATGTTTGCTAGAACTCACTAGCATGACTCACTATTGAAGTTATCTCAGCTTAGGGTTTTCTTTGTGAGAATATGTTTAGTTCAAATTCAGTTCTTAAAGCAGTTGTAAGATTGTTTTCTTTTCCTTTTGCAAACTTTAATAAACTTATTTTTCTCAGAAAATATGGTTACTTTAAGTTTTTCAATGTATAGGTTTATGGTTATTCATCATAATCTTTACTTTCTAATAGTATTTAAAGTTCATGTTGATATCTCCTGACTAATAAATATTTGTCTATTCTCTTTTTTCTTATGAGAATTGAAAACAACTTATCAATTGTATTAATTTTTCAAATAACAAATTACCAGTTATATTAATGATCTCCCTCCAAGGAAAATAATTCTAACTACTGATTTTGCTGTATAGCTTTACTTATTGTATTTTCAATATTGTTCAGCTATAAAAAGTTAAAAAAAGAATTTATATTTTAAATTTTTCTTTTATTCATGGAATTTTTAAGAATATTTTATTGTATAATCCTCTGCATTGCCATTTGTTGTTTATTTTTAACAAAGCTGCATTTAAAAAAAATTTTTTTTAGTATTTTAATCCTCTGGGGGTTTTTTTTGGGGGGGTTGCTTTTTGTTTGTTTGATTTTTAGATATTCCCTATAATCCAGCGTTTGGTCAACAATTTTAAATGTTTTTTATGATTGAAATGTTTATGTATTCTGTTGTAATTAGATGCTGGGTCCTGAATTTCTTAACCACACAGTAAAAGGTGACAGACATAATTACATTGATATGATTTAAAAAGTAATTTATAATACCTAAATATTTCCTTGCACTTGGAAAGAGCAACAAAAAGAAAAAAAAATCGATGATAGGTGAAAGGTAATTTTATGTCACTATGTCCTAGTACGCTATCATATCTCTATACTTAGATGAGATGGTCATTTATAAACAAGTTTTATATGAATATCTATTGTTCTGTCATAGGTATCTTGTATTTTTGTGGTATAAAAATGCACAATATTTTCTTTGTTTATCTGCATAATATTTAATAATTTAATAGCATTTGGTGATGGTATTTATTTCTCCTTGACCTGCTAATACTGGCTTAGAAAAAAATATAATTACCCAAACACATAATAGTTTATTCTCCCTAACTTAGAGTGACTTTTTTAAAAATAAGTAATTTCTTTTGAAAAGATAGTCTTCATATAAATTATTTCAAAGTCAAACTTGTGTTTTTCATAAATATGCTGAACTTCTAATAGGCTAGAAGCTTACTATTTAATTCAGTAAACTACCCTACCCAATTATCAGGATATGCAATTCCAGGTTAGTTAACCTTTAAGTGTATACCGGGCTATATACATAAAGATAGAAATTCTAAAAATCTTTTACTGAGGATGTTTATTAATGAAACAATAGATGATTGTTTCAAATTTCTCCGAGAATATTTCAAAATAAAACAGGTCACAGACATGTTTTCTGAGATTTTGTTTGTTATAGTAGATATAAGATCATTGTAAAATATTTTTCCCAATATAAAATGTACAGATAGTAGGTTGATAGATAAATAGATGATAGAGATATACAAACATTCACGGAATATGTTTGAATACAGAATGAGAAATTTAAATATCCATAATCCCCCCCAACAAGGTTAAACAGTCCTCCTACTTATATTAAATATATTTTCTATGGATATATATTGTAACATTAGGATCATGCATATTATTTTATATACTGTCTTTTTACTCAGCAAGACATCATACATCTAATGTGGTATCAGTAAATACTCATCTACAAGTATTTTTATTATCAAAAGAGTAATTCATTTTTAAGTAAATTGCCAGCTAATAAGAAATGAACAGTCAACTGGAGATATTTACTCTTCAGTGGATACAGAAGACTTGCGTCAGTCAAGGAGCAACTGCACTCGGAAGAGAAATGAGCACTTGATGATTGGCATCTCCACAAGAAGACAAGGACTAACACAACAAACAAGAAAGTCTAATCACCTGCCACTACACCATTCACCCCTTAAATTCCTGGAGCTTGTCTCTGCTATTACCTCACTGCATATAGACAAATATAGTCTCTCAGACAGAACATTGACTGATGGGCAGAAGTTCAGCTGATGCACCTAGGGCTGCAGGTATTAGCTTGTCATTTGCAAAAGCACCTGTTCACCTGTACTCTCCTGTACAAATGCTGGAACTTCCCTAGATTCCTAACCCATTGCATTTGCTGAGAACTGCCTATCTGCCAAAAAAAAAAAAAAAAAAAAAAAAAAAAACTTGATGAGTAGGTGTGAAGTTGACATAATTGGAGCTGTGAAACTAGCTTGGTGGTTTTGAGAGTTCTAGCCCCTGCCCAATGTTGTGCATTTGACAGGCATCTGGTGACCTAAATATACACAATTTACAACTTCCAGTCAAGTCTATCTGTACCTCAGACTCATAGGCCCCTGGACACCATGCGTATCCCTGAACATCAGGAGAAAGGCACAACCAGCAAAATCTACAGAGATCAGGACTAGGCTACAGTTGAAAGATCAGCTCTAGGAGAGCACAGTCAATGGAGTCTGCCTTAACCTGCTTCAACTAAATGGTGATTATAGATCTTTCTTTCAACTCAAGCAGCTTTAGCACTAAGGGAAGCTTATGCCCTACAGTAATCTCTGTATATCAATATCCATAATAAGTTGGATCTTGGACCAGCTCCCCACACTGGTTTTTGAGTTCTAGTGATCCTTGTTGACATCAAGATTTCAACCAGAGCAATGAAAGAAAGTACAGCAACCATGACCAACATCCCTGACAATACTCTGCAACTTACAATTCAAATACAAGACCATCATAGCAGGACGGGGAATGAGGGCCTAGTTTAATTCACAGAAATACATATAGAGCATGAAACAGAATGGAGACAAGGATAAACTTATACCAATCAATGAACTAAGACAAATCCCTGGCTGAGGGCAGGGAAGGGACGGTTAATATAACTGAATTAACCAAAGTATTCGGAAAAGACTTCAGAGCAACAGTCTTAATGATACTGATATTTGCTAAAGCTAGAGCAATGGATGAACAAAATGAGAAATAATATGAAGATTGAGACTATATGTTAAAACTCCAAACAGAATTCACAGACATAATGAATCTAGTAGTTGAACTGAAATAATAAAAAACATATTTATGGGGCTCAACAGTAACTCAATGAGGCTAAAGATTTAATCAGTGATATGGAAAATAAAGTAGTGTAAAGTATACCTAAAATATTAGCAAAAAATGATGATTTTAAAAAAATAAGATAACATAAGTACCTATGATACAGCATCAAGAGGAGCAATAGTCACATCATGGGAGTTCAGAGGGACAAGAGAGGGTGGAACAGAAACACTATTTCAAGAAATAATTGGCAGAAGAAAAAAAATCAACCAAAGAGCTAAACAGGCACTTTTCCAAAGAAGCTATATAGATGGCAACTTGCAAAAGAAAAAAATGTT
The DNA here is from genome assembly GCA_004024945.1 of Uropsilus gracilis. Lineage (NCBI taxonomy): Eukaryota > Metazoa > Chordata > Mammalia > Eulipotyphla > Talpidae > Uropsilus > Uropsilus gracilis. The sequence goes on from PVHY01005456.1 coordinate 59,937, forward strand.
CATCATCTCTTATCATCATGGAGATATAAATCAAAAATACAATGAGATACTATCTCACACCTGTGAGTGTGAGATGTGTGACCATATCTGAAAGTCCAGAAACAAGTGTTGGTAAGAACATGGTGAAAAAGGAACCCTCATACACTGCTGGTGCATATGTAGGCTATCCCAGCCTCTATAGGAAATAGTATGAAGGATTCTCAAACTATTGGAATTAGACCTACCGTTTGACCCAGCAAATTCATCTGAAGATAGCAAAAGTTATAATTAGAAGGGATCTATGTACTGTTATGCTCATTGCAGCACTATTTACAATAACCAAATTATGGCAACAACCTAAACACCCAATGACAAATGAGCAGAGCAAATAATATATATAAAGTTATATTTAAATGTGTGTTTACACACAAACACACACAGGACTATCACTCAGCTATAATAAAATGGAATCTTACCTGGAACTGGAAGGGATTATGCTAAGGGAAATAAATCAGAAGGTGAAAAACAAATAGAAGATAATTTTACTCATTTGTAAAATATAGAGAACTAAAGAAAACGCAAAGCTATAACAAGATAAATTGCAAAATCTGTGTAGATTTGAAACTACCAGAGTAGGAGAATGGGGGGTGGGGAGCTAAATGTGGGGTAGGTCAATGGTGGAGGATAGGGGGCTTTGGTATTGGTGTGGTGTGTTAACTTATATCTGAAGAGGTATGAGTCGATACCTTTAAATCATATAGTGTTGTAAACCAACGTTACCACAGTACAAAATAGCACAATAAAAAACATGCTATAGCAAAGATGTCCAGTGAGATTTTTTCTCTTTAAGGAGCAGTCTTAAGCAACTCATTGCTGTATTTACTATAAGCATATTTTTTAAAGCTTTATTCAATTTACTCCTCCTGTTCTCCTGATGAGAGAGCACTCGAGAAAACATTTTTTTTTCTGGACTTAATACCACAATAAACAAATAAGAGGAATGCTCCCTCAACAGCTAGGAGTGTAGTGGAGATGAAAGACCAAACACTTTGCTGTCTTATGCCCAGATTTATCACTCCCACAGCAGTTTACAGCACCTCATACGAGAAATTCTTCCTCAAGTCTCTATTTTCTCATTCACAAGAGTAGACAAGAATAATTAATAATAATACTTCTTTAATCTCCTTTTCTGATTTGTTAAGATCAAATGAGAAAAAAAAATTTGAAATGTTTTGCAATCTTTAGTAAGCTGCACATATTTTTCTATCAGTTCCAAAAATGTTGCTTTTTTCTAAGACATTTTTTAAATTTTTTTATAATTGTCTAGAAAATCCATTTACAAATTATAGGAAATGACATTTCATTAATTAATTGTTGAGTATTATTTTTGATGCAGTTATATATTACTCAGTTTGATTATCTATTTCATTGAATATATCTCCTGTGAGTTTCTAAAAATCAATTTACTTCTGAAGCTGGATTATTTTGTACAATGAGAAAATTAAAAGCCATATTATTAATAAAGATCTTCCTAATAATTGCTGTTTCCCATGTTTTGATGTTCAAAAGGAAACTACTCATTTTGATATATGTCTAGTTTAGGTTTTGACTTTTAAAAATGGTTTCCACATGGTTTTCTGGTCAAATCACAATATAGGCAAATTTATCATTATAATCCCTATATGTTTTGTTTCATTTCAGTATCAGTGTTTATGTTTTACTTTATAATATGTATGAAGTGACAAAAAAAGAATATCATATAACAGATAGAAAATTTTCCAAAGTCAGAAAATCATTGAAACTGACACAAATGGTTTTGAATGTAAATTCTGTGTGCTTTACCATGATAATAGATGAAAAAGATATAATTCATAATCCATATAAATGAGCAAGTGTGAAAGTAAGACACTTAGTTCTTTCTAATGTTTCAACATTAGGTATTAAAAATATTTAAATTAAGTAAAATAAATAAATTAAAAATAGTTATACTGTCATCCTCTAATAAACCTCATATACATTAAAATGAGCAAAGAATAACACAAAAATAAAGCCATTTTTCTACCTTCTCCCCATACTGAACTTTAGCCAAATTCAGCTAACTACAGGACTATAAAGCAAATCCTTTAAAATATGTGTTCAGTAACAAAAAAAGAATGGTCATTTGCTGAAATGGTTATAACCTGCCTCCCCAAACTTCCCTGTCCTTTTTCTGACCATCAAAAATTAAGTAATTATTCTTAATGTGTAAAACTGAGCATCATTCTGTTGCATTTTACTGCAAATATAACCTCTATTATTTTGTTTCTGTTTTCATGAACAGGTCTTAGCAATCATAGTGAGATTTTGAATGGATGCAGATGCTGCAGATGAATGTGTCATAATAGCTTTAAACCACCAGAAGGAGCTCTAAAACAGACTACTGGGAAATATTAGACCTGCTGGCAAAGAAATGGGAAATAATATATTGTCTACAGATGGAGAGTTTAAACCGCATTAAAACTTAATAAAGAATTACAGGGTGGCTGAGGGAATTATAACACTAAAAAGTCTTCAGAAGACAAAATACAAGTGCCTAAAGGCATTAAGTTAGTACTGTATTTTGGGGTTTTTTTTTTAAGAGAAAAAAATACACAAGAAATATTGATTCAATTAGTGAAACCAAACAAGCAATGAGATTGTAAATGAGATTAAATTTACACAGAGCTTCCCAACCTTTCCATCGGCCAAAATTTTCCTTTTAGTGAAATCAGTCTTATGCTTGTGCTTTGCAGGATGATTCAAATGATACCCCAAATTTCCCTTAATCAGTAATCTCTCTTCTAATTCATCCCTAGTACCTGAAATTCTTAATATTTATATTCCAGCTTAGGAATTTGAATTATGTTTTAACATTCTTAACATCTTTGTCTTTAACCAAGTAGGCTTTACCTCAACTTGCAAGGCTTAATACTGATTAGTGGTTAGTGTTCTAATACTGATTAGTGGAGAGTGTGAATTTAAGATACCTTAATCCTTTACTGTACATCATCATACAATAGAAAGGCAAGACTGTGAGGATTAACTTGAAATTTTTTAATTATGGAGAAGAGACCAAGAGTAGGCACACCATCAATTACAAAAATCGTACTAAGAAATTCACCAAAACCATAAGTATCTGGGAAACAACAATCTCAACAACTAAGTTAACAGCAAAAAAGCATAAATAAACTCAGGAACTCCCTGTATTTACTTGCCAGGCTGTGATTAACAAAGCACCACAAACAAGGTAGCTTGCCCAACAGCAATTTACTTTCTCATAGTTCTGAGGCCAAAAGTTCAAGAGCAAGTGTCTGCAAAGTTGATTTCTTCTAAGATCTTTCTTCTGGCCTTGCAGATGACTCTCCTCTCCCTATACCTACACAAATACCTGTCTGTATCCAAATTTCCTTCCTTTAAGGATAGGAGTCTTTTGGATTACAGCCCATCCTTATGACCTGATTTTAACTAACTTACTAACTTGCCTCTACAACTACCTATTTCTAGAGATAGTCAATTTTTGAGGTACTAGTGGTTACATCACTGGACTAAAGGGGTACCCCCAAGACTCCTAAAGATTTATCTGTTCTAAATGGATTTTTTGTCTGTGTTGAACTGTCCTACCATCTAGGCCACCTGGCATGTCTTCTCTGTCTTCATTGAACGATCCCATCCCTGTCACCAATTGTTGTGTAACCAATCCTTATTGCTAATAGTAGTATAAGCAGCCCATTTATGATGCCAAATGTAGTGCAGGTATCACCAATCTGCTCACCGATCACCAATTTATGTAGGTTCCTTATTGCAGCAGGTTGGGAAGAGCCAGGAGAGCTGGGAGGAAGGTGAGACCCCAACCCCCCTGGGAATATATACATTCTTTCCCTGGGCTCTCTCTATGGCTCTCTCTATGGCTCGCTCCCTCCCCCTCTCTCCCCTATTATCCCCTCTCTCCTAGGCCAAGGTGTACACATTTACATATGTGCACACATGGGAACACACAATCATGGGGAAAACACAACACCACAGGTTCTGGTTATACAGACTAATGGAGGGAAAAACCCGACCAAACTCACACTATAATTCTGCTGTCTGCTGTATCAAGACAAAGCATACATTTAGTGGATAAGACCTTCAATGCAGAACTTTAATACAATTAGTGTGTAATAAAAAGAAGTGAAAGGATATAATTTCTAAATGAAGTAATTAGAAACCCCCCTGTGGGTAAATGCCTAGCCAAAAAGTGTTGGCCAAAAGCAGGATCACCGAGGCCCAAAAGCTTGCCACAAGTCTAAGGCACCTTGTGATGGGAACCCACAGGAAAGGGACAGAATGCAGCAGGCAAATCTGGGAGAAAAGAGCAAAATCAAAACCCAAGTCAAGACAAAGCCTGCCATTGTCAGCTTTTCCACGGGTCTCTCGCCCCCATATCTGTCTCTTTGGAATGTCCCCAAAGTCCCCAAAGTACAGGTTAAAGACAAAGAAGCAAGTGCAACTTCTTCATATGTCTTTCTCTCTGCTCCATCTGCCCCCTCTAGATCTTCTCTTTATTCTTTTTCTTTCTTATTCCTTTCACAAGACTTTTTCAGCTTCCCTGCTACTGAGGGGAAGTTGTGTGGAGCAGGACACCTGGGACCTCTCCTTTCTATGGATATTACACAGGTACAATCAGGACTTGAGCATTTGAGTTGGAGGGGAAGAACACTCTCTGTGTTGCACATAGCTCTTAACACTCAGTGTAGAGGCTGTGGAAAGGGCTTCAGCTTTGGAGATATGTCCACATAAAATGCCAGTTTAACAATTTTGTAGCAATGTGGCCCAGAGTAGTTATTTAGTCATTTGACTTATGTCTCCCTATTTGTAAATTAAGGTTCAAAATTTTTTCTTTACCAGGAAGTGGTGAAAGTGGAAGGAGATGGGGGAAATGGGCATAGGTTCTAAGGTTTCACTGCCCAAGAGAGAGGAACCCGGTCCTTCACATTGACCCTGTATAGCCTGATTTCTATCTCTCACAGTAGAGTTTTTCTGGGATGATACAGGTTTGAGCCACAGATATCTGACATCTCTCACAGAAAAGAAACCAATAAAGAATGTTAAAACAGGGAGTTTAAAACCATGGCCTATTTTTAAATGCATCTTTAATAACCAGCGTTTTAAACATGCACATATCTGACTACTATATATACAGCCTCTATAGGAAATAAGATGAAGAATTTACATTGAGGCTCTACTGAAAAGAACAGAGTTTTTGCCATTCCCCTAAGCAGCCGTTGGAGTTGTCCCTGGACTCTGAGTTCATTCCTCTCTTTTGGCCCAGTTCCTGCCCCAGGTTATTCTCTCAACAAACTTAGCACGTATCCTTTCAGGTGAAGACTCAGCGTATCCTTAGGGAAGGGATTCCTTCACCAACCATCTATCTCCCCTGTGAGCAGGTAAATGTCTCATCCACACAGGTGATTTTAGTCATGCCACATGATCCCACAGGATTCAGTACTTAATCTTTATGGGAGTGACCACAATTGTAAGGAAAACATTCAGTAGGTAATTGATTATATAACCTCTGCCTCTGCTGCTAGAATGTAGACTTTGTGCAAATAAGAACCCTGCCTGACCTTCTATCAACCCTATCTCCAGAGTCCACCATCTAGTTTTGCCCACACACACTCAATGCCCATACATTGATTCAACCAGCAGATGAGGTTAAAGTGAATGTAGCTGTTCAGGACTTTCCAAGCTTGCTGATAAGAATGTCAAGATATAGCTATTTCCATTTTTTAATACCAATTCCTACAAAACCCTAAAGGCTGAAATATCTTCATTATGTATCCATACATATCATTGACTGATATATATATGTCTATATAAATATGTAACAGCTGCCTATGATATAGTGAAGGATAAAATAAAATCACCAATATAGATGTGTGACATTTTGATACTAATGATAAAACCTTTTAAGAACTGCAGCTTTCAAAGATTGTCAGTTCTAGAATTTATAACAAGCAAAAATATACAGATACAAATATACATATATAGTGAATAACATTTCATTTAATTATGATTAAGCTTATGTGAATATTCCTTCTGTTCAAGCTTACCATTGTGAAACTTTAACCAACAAAGGTGTAGGCTATCTAGAAAATAGTTGTTTTTCATCAACAAATGTCATCGTATATATTTTTTTAATAAAATAAAGTTATTTATGGATTAAGAAACAACCACGAAACTGCTGGAGACAGTATTGCCATAAAACATTTTTCTCAAGTTCCTAACACCCAGTCTCTAAATGATGTGCCCACCACAGGTTTTTTTCTCTACCCAGATGACTCGCACAGAAGAACTAGGAATTAAGAAGGTCTCAACTAAGTGTCTACCCACAGTCTGCATCAGTTGTTATATGATGAATATGAATTAAAAACCACAGTGAAAGTAAGTTCAGGTAATTACATAGTTCTCCACTGCTCAACTTTAAATCTATTGAAATTTAAAATAAAGAAACTGGGATGTTACTAGCATAATAACAACACACAGTCTGACTCCTATGACCCAGTTGAATTAGAATTATCTGCTGCTAGACTAAGGAAAGGGAAAGATTTAAAACATGATTAACCCTTACTTTAAACAAACATTGGTTCTGTGCTTCCTACATGTTGGGCCTGTCAGAGGCATAGTGTGAAACAGATGGCATTACTGCCAAAGGCCACATTCAAGGTGGGCAAAAAGATCTCCAGGTCAACCTTGGGCTCTCTATTTTCTAGCTGCCACCCATGAGAATTGAGTCACTCTCCTCTGCTTGCATTCCAGACAGTTCAAAAGTTTGCTATGGCTAATGATGTTTTCTAAATTGATCATGTATTTCTTCAGCGTGTGTTTTTTATCTTATTTAGTGATATCACCATCTACTCTAGTACATTCTATACTGACTTTTATCTGTTTTCTTCTAGTTTCCCTTTCCCATAAGCCATCTTATTAAAATAGAGCATTGATTATTCACTTGGCTCTATTTTCAAATGCAAAACCATGTCTAAGCTCATCACAGTCAATTACACAAAAACTAGGTAACCACTGCACCAGTATCCACACCCAGGTGCACATACTCTCACACTTGTGTTCTGTCTTCAAACCACTGAGAACTTTCCACTGTTCCCAAACGTAGCAGAGTTTGATCTTTCTTGAATCTGTTTTTCTGAACTCTGTGTTGTCTCTCCCTCAGAGCCCTTCCGTACCCTCCCTTGCTGGAGAAATCCAACTTCCTTTAAGAACTAACTCTTTAAAGTACTTGGCAGAAGGTTTACAATTTCAATCAACTTTTCTGTTGATTTTTCTGGGTTCTCTACATAGAGTATCACCCTCACACCCTGTACAAAAATTAACTCAAAATGGATAGAGGACCTGGAAGTGAGACCTGCAACAATAAAATACATAGAAGAAAAGCTGGGCAAAACCCTTTATGAATTTCACCTCAGAAATCCATTTCGGGAAACACCTATGGCCGGCAAAAAAAAATGAAGGAAAACATGAATAGCTGGGACTATATCAAACTAAAAAGTTTCTGTACAACAAAAGAGACAATAAACAAAACAAAAAGAAACCCAACCAATTGGGAGAAAATTTTTGCCCTCCAGACAAGAATGGCCTATATAAATAAAACAGACAAGTGTTGGCGCAGATGTAGAGAAAAAGGAACTCTCTTACACTGCTGGTGGGAGTGCTAACTGGTCCAGCCACTATGGAAGACTGTATGGAGGACCCTCAAACAACTGAAAGTGAACTTGCCATTATTTGACCGAGCAATTCCAATACTGGGAATCTACCCAGAGGACATGAAAACACTAATTCAAAAGGACATCTGTACACACATGTTTATTGCAGCCCTGTTTACAATTGCCAAGATTTGGAAATGAACCAAATGCCACAAAACTGATGATTGGCTAAAAAAAATGTGGTACATATACATGATGGAATACTACACATCAACCAAGGAGAACAAACACATGTCATTCACAGCAACATGGGTGGAACTAAAAAGACTCTTATTAGCAGAAATAAGCCAAAAAGAAAAAGAGAAACACAGGATGGTCTCACTTATATGATGGATATAGGGAAAAACAAACAAATGAATAAGAAAAAATAAAAATAACCAATGGGACTGAACAATGAAGTGAGAGAGGAAGAGGGGGAAAAAGTGGGGAAGGGAAGAGCACAAACGATCAGGATGGTTAACAAGTGTCAGCAAAGTGGGAAAGTGTGAGGGTACACAATAATGCAATAATGTAATATAAATATACATATATTTGCAAATTTTAAAAAATTTTAAATTAATTTTAAAAAAAAGAACAACCATCACAGAGATAGTTAACATTCTCTGTGGATATCTTTTCTATCGTATTCCCCATTATACATTCCCAGAAATAATAATTAGTACGCTGGATTTGATGTTTGCCATTCCAGTGGTATTTGAAACTCTTAAATCACACATCAGTAAATAATATATTATTTTGCATGGTTATAATTTCATAATTATGGTATTGTAATATGTATACCTATCTATGTAACTTGCTTTCTTCCCACAAAAAAATTTCAAAAATTATTTTTAAAAAATCTCCTAACTAGGATACTGGAGAACATCCCCATTTGATACTTCTATAGTTGTATCCAAATTTCTTGTCATCTTAAAGTTTTAAAACTTGTAATATTTGTCATATTTATATCTTGTTGTACCCTAATTTGCATACTGATATCTTTTTGTATCCTAATTTTCTTTTATTTATACATTCTAAGCCTGAAATAAGCTGTATAGTTTAAATTTTTTTAAATGGACACATGAAACAAAAATAAAATAAAATAAAATAAAAATACTTGGCAGAAGGAAATCATTGCTGTTGCTGCTGGGCTCCTGCCATCCTTTGCCCATACCACTTTTCACATTGGTTCTATTGACTTCTGCACATGTCAAATTACCTGCTATATTATAAGTTCTTTAAAGACAACCAATAATTTTATTCCCACCCTCAAACCTCACCCCAACTTCAATGTCTGGTACAGGATTTAACACAATATATGGCACAAAGTGTTCTACAAAGAATATTTTGTTTCCATGGACACTTGAGGTATTTGAATTGACAGAACTTTGGTTCATTCATACCAGCACATTCTAGCTTCTTCTTTAAGCAGTTTGTATTGTACCAATACATGTACACATATTTGCATAGAGTTTCTTTGGGTAAAAGTGAACACTCAGATGTTTGGCTAGGGTCAACTTAACCATAAAGAAATTTTTCTGTAAAGAAGTCAGGAATACAAAGAATCAATGGGAAGATGAGATAAGCAGGTTTTATGGAATGGAAACCAAGTAGCTCCAGGAATTATTGAAAAAAGCAGTAGGAATGGGTGGTAGCAAGAATATTTCCCATGTAGTGGCTCTGTCATTTACCTGCCACTCAAGGTAAGATTTAAACTTCATGAAAGGTTCATCAAGTTTGGGTCATGTGCTCAGCTATTAGCTGTTTGAGGCAAGAACATTTGCTTAACAAATAGTTCTACCTGGTTAAATCCAACAGAAGATAATTCTCAAAAAGAAGTTAATATTCTATAAAAAAGAGGCATGCATACTGGCTGCCAAAACCCCACAGGATCTTTTATAACTATACCCTAAAATTAAGTTTAACTCAATACTATAGTGATACTGTAAAAATTACTACAATGCAATTATTACCAAATCATATTTTTATCTGTGAACTTTTATTTGAAGAGACTAAACTTTTAATTCAATAAAAATACTTGACTATTTTTTCAAAGCCACAAACTTAGAGACTCTAGATGCACTATGACAGAGCTGAAGTGAATGAGTAGTCAAACAAATGGCTAGTGGTACAGCAGCTTTGATAAGTTCTTGCCATCATCATCCATCTGGATCACCATCACTGAGGCAGAACAGCCTGAAGCTGGAGTATTTCAAAAGCCTTTTCAGACTTGTGTAATATTACAGCCCATTTAGCTCCTATGTGTAGCTAGTTGAGCCCCTTTTGAGGGAATCATTGACTCAACTAACTCTGTAATACTGTACCTCAAGAATCATAACTGAAAGAACATGATCATTTATTCTGGAAAATATCTTAGGATATTTTCTTGACTGGGTGGAAAGAAAAAATTAAATTACATGAAATAAATTCTCAACTCTCTAAATATGAATTGTCCATTCAAGAACTGTTTCAAGTTACCATGGTTATGGTCACAAGCTGGTCTGCAACATGAAGCTGAGAAATTATATCCATAAAAATAAGCTTTTTGTGGTTATCTACATTGATGGTACACTTTATAAAAACTGCAGGAGTAAAGAATGTTTCCTAGACTGAGGTTTTATTTTATGTAGAATGCTGCTTTTCTTATTTCAAATATCTCTTCAGCCAACTTAGAAATCCTAGTTTCTCCATGGATTATAAGTCTCTTTATCACCAAATTTTAGTAACTAATTTATTTAGAATGGTTCCAAAATGCTCATCTTCTTGTTCCAATTTGCATTCATTTTTCTTCTCCTTCTTAAATAAAGTACGATTTTCTCTTGTAGTAAAGGACCAAAATGTCTTCATACTTTTGCATTTCAATCCCTAAGAGAAATATTTTTTAACAAAGTAATTCATTTAAAATTCAGCTTATCACAACAATCAGAAATCTTGGCAGTCATGTGGAAAGCTATTCTCAGAATTGTTATATTTTTAACTGTGAAATGACAACTGTACCAAATAAACAAGATATTTCTAATCAATAATTTTTGTGATCTCACTATCAGAAACGCTGAAGCCTCTTGATAGTTTGTCAGTCTAGCAGTTTACACAGACATTTTGACCTTTCAAACCTACTATATCCTTAGCAATTACTGAGAAATTTTATTTATATATGCTATATCTATTGATATTATATCTGAAATTAATAGTAAGTTTTAAAATAACAATAATAAACTTTTATAGTCAAAGATAATTGATGTTCTAAAGCTATTTTTTCCCATTTTTAACTAAATTAATTAGAACTCATAAATATTTCCATTTAGTTGTCTTTCTGGAAAAAATTTCACTCCACTTGCATTGATTATTCAATACTATATTAGATTTCTATAACTATTCCATCAAATTATAAATTTGAAGACTTAAGAGGACACAATTTATTATCCTGTCATTGTGTAGCATCTCACTGACCCAGCATCAAGGTGTCAGGTGGACTCTGTTCTTTTTCAGGAGCTCTAAGAAAGAATCTGTTCCTTTACCCAGTCCACTTCATAGAAGCCACCTATACTCTTTGGTTCCTGGTTCCTTCCTTGTCGTCAAAGACAAGCAAGTTCACCTCACACTGCCATCTCTCCTCTCTCATATTCACATCTCCCTCAACCAAAAGTAATTAGATTGGGCACACCCAGATAAACCAGGATAATTTTGACACCTCAAACTCCTAATCCTTTTAGGTCAATTTATGAAGCTGGCAAGCATCACAACTCACAGTCTTTAAAAGAAATCTAGGCCAATCTGGATTTAAAATGTCTTCAATGTGAAGGCCATGAATAGAACGACAATGATGATATCATTCATACAGCATCAGCCAGGCCTGTTTTCCATCAACTTTCCAAGTTGCTCTTTAACATTAGTAAAGAGATTACCTCTTAAGCTTAGGGTGAAGAAAACCACACTTTTTAAAGAAGAAAACCAAGGGATTCTACACCTAATTGTGTGGAGCAAAGAAGCTGAAGTAACTGAGAGAGAAACTGCATTAAAAGAACATGCATATAAGTGTGGAGTCTAGCTCTTCAGGATATGAACTAGAAGTATGTATACACACAAAGTACATACAATTCTAATCCATAAGCAAAAGATAAAATGTGCTAGTTAACCTTAACATAGTAGTGTTGAGGACACTTTCTCAAATCTTAAGAAGATAATTTTTTTTTAAAAAATGAAAATAGAATCTCACAAAGTAGGAAACATAATCCACTAGTTCTTATTCTTTTAAGGAACATTCACTGATAAGATATCCATGGAGCAGACACTCTCCTAATTGCTAAAAATCAGAAATGAGTAACATTGTTTTGACTCATGGGCCACTCAACAAGCACAAGGACTCTGACTAAAGTTCAAAGCTGCATGTTTATTACTGGTGCAACAGGATCCCCAAGCCAGCTAGGCAAGAGAGGTACTGAGCAATCTCTGTGACAATCTTTTATAGGACGAAACCACCACTGCGCACCCCCCCCAACCCCATTGTGAAGCAAACAAGCAGGTATAGGACACATTCCCATAACTACAGGACACATCCCCACGTTCTCATAATGGTGGGCACATTCCCATAACTTCCAGCAATGCTGACATCCATCTTCTATCAGGAGAACAAGACGGTTGTCAGGAACAACAAGGAATAAAGGGAGGCAGAAACAGGATGTCAGACCAGCCAGCCCTGGTTGGTACTTTCCACTAAAGGCAGGGAGAGGATGCTGGCTTCAAAATGGAAGTTTTAAGCAAAATGGAGTTACTTTGGTTAGTTTGTTCCCAACAAACATCATTTCTGTCCATAAGGGGCTCTTATTAAAGTAAGGTAAGCAATCATATAAACAAATAATTACATTATAATATAATTATATTAGACCATGAACAGGAAATTGGGGGTGTTTATTTTGTTTTATTAGGGTATGAATAGCTAAAAATAATTATTGGGAATGGTTCAAGGAGGAAGTGAAATTTGATTTGATTTGTGAATGAGATATTACTGAATCGAAAACAGTTTTGCAGAAATTTGACTATGTGAACATGCTCCTGTTCTCAGTAAATTCCTCCCTCCTAAGCTTCTGAATCTGTAAGAGGTGCGGAAGTAAACAGTAACTAGAAGATGTTGAGCCATATACTTGCAAATAAAGATTAACCTATTTTTCTTCCATTCTCCTCCCATTTATCTCTATTTTTATTGCTGGAAGGTCAAATTTCCAAAGCCATTGATTGACACAGATATGCATTCCCAATCTGACCCTGTTTCCCACTGTCCCCTTTCTTCCTAAACTCTTACTCATTTCCACTGTATAATCCTGAGTGCTTACACTCCAAACAATTTAGTATCAAGAAATAATAGCATCCTTGCTCCACTTTACTGTATCTAAATGATATAATTCCCCTTACTCATTGAAAAATCAGAATTCTTCAAAAGCTATGATAGCAGGCAACATAACCTATTATCCAGGTTTGCTGTTATTGTCTACTGATAATTTTTATTCTGGTTTCACTGATTTCCTTTCCTCCCTATCCCACCATTGCTATTGATGATGACAACATGTTTATGGCTGTCTCATCCAACATCCTTGCCTGTTGATCACTTGATTGTCATACCTCTGCCCATGTTTACTATAAGGTAACTAGTTAATATGAACTTGCCTGTTATTTTCTTTGTAGCACTCATACTCTTATTTATAGTTATTTTACCCACTAGCTGCTCTGTAAGGATGGGGACCATATCTGCTTTGTTTATGCTTATAACTGCCATTAGCATTATTGGGTGCCAAGATATAGCCTGAAAGAAGGAATGAAAAAACTACACACTTTATGTAGAAAAATATTTAGAGATACATTGAGAAATAGAGACAGAGTAAGACCCATTAAGAATATGTGTGACATACCAAAACTAAGAATTTTACCTGAGAACATGTTAGGACCACCAGGAAATGAGTCTTAGAAGATGGGAGAAAATATATATTCCAAAACAGATTTTAGCTCAGATGTCAACAGACACTTCATTTGCAAAAGCTAACAGCACTGAACACAAGTCAAATCAACTTTTAAAGAGATAAATCGTGGTCCATCTAGATAATGAGTTATAGCTCAGCTATAAAAATGAATGAACTGCTATTCCATGTAATAACGAGGATGATCTAAAAAACTATTCCATGTAATAATGAGGATGAGTCTCAAAAACAATACTAAAAATGGCAGTCCTACACAAATTGCATAATTCCATTTGTTTGAAACTCTAGAAAAGAGATATCTATAGTGATAGAAGCACAATGGTTGTTAGGGATCAGAAAATGAAGAAGGGGTCCCTTACAACAGGGACCAAGGAAACACTTTGGGATAATGGACATATACAATATCACAATCATGATGGTGGTTACATTATTATATGCTTGTCAAACTTGCTTAACAGGAACTTAAAATGGATAAATTTTATTATATTATATTTTGCCTTAATAAACCAATTGGAAGTAGACTTGTGGATCTACACATTTATAGATAATATAAATATATTATCTATAAATATTTATATTTATAAAAATAATATAAATATAAATATAAATATAAATCAATACTAGAGGTTATCTTACTCAGAGACACTAAGGAAAAACTTTAAGACTAGTGTCAGAAACATCAAGCTTGCCTTCCTCTTTCTACTTCCCTTCATAGGAAATTGTCACTTTCAAGGAAAACCTTAAAGATAAGATTGCTCAGGAGTATTTTATACATAAATGTTTCAGCATATAGAATATATAGATAGGAGTGGAACAAATTGTTTTCCTCTCATCTGGTTCTTCGAAGTTTTACTATGAGCAATGAAGACTTTTGATTCTTATCAGTTTTCTTTACTTGCCTTGGAGTTGTCACTGGAAATGCACAATTGCAAAGAAAGTAGACTCTAAATCAGGTACACGCGAGATGAAATATTTTGTGACTCATGGGCCTCTCAACAAGACACAAGGACTCTGATTGAAGTTCAGAACTGTAGGTTTATTACTGGTGCACCAGAGTCCCCAATCCAGCTTGGCAAGAGAGACCCTGAGCAGTCTCTATTACAACCTTTTAAAGGGCAAAACCACCACTGCCCCCTACTCCCCATTGTGAAGCAAGCAAGCAGGTGTGAGGCACGTTCCCATAATTACAGGACACATTCCCACGTTCCCATAATGGTGGGATATGTTTCTATAACTGCAGGTTTCCAATAATGCTGTCATCCATCATCTATCAGAAGGACAATGCTGGTGTCCATAATCTATCAGGTGCACAATGCTGTTGTCAGGAACAACCAGGAAGAAGGGGAGGTAGAAACAGGATATCAGTCCAACCAGCCATGGCAGGTACTTTCCCCTGAGGGCAGAGAGAGGGCACTGGTCTCAAAATGGAGGTTTTAAACAAAATGGAGTTACTTTGGTCTGTCCCCAACAAAATCCTGCTGGAGTCACTTACTTATTGAGTGGTCACTGGACACATTATTAAACTAGTTTTAGTCATTCTCTTCCAAAAAACAGAAATAACAGAGCAGTCTCATGTAGTGAGCTTACAGATTTAAAAAGAAATCAAGCTGTTCTTAGAAGTAACGGGTGATAGATGTTAGAATGGCTTGGGAAATGTCCCTAGATTTGCTGGAATGGAGTCAATGAACTTAAATGGATATAGAAAGTGTATAATCTGAGTTAGAGTGGGCAGCGTGGGCTTAGAACTAGTCAGTGTCCTTTGCCTCTGAAGCACCAGGAAGGAGCAAAGAGGGACCTGATGGCTATTATGTACAGGGTGTTTCTGAGTCACTACTGATAAATCCTAAGCTTTGCAGACCCCAGGCCTTCCACAGGTGTGCTAGCAAGCTTACCCATCTGTCCTCTGGAAAGAGATATTATGCTTGTTATCTGGGGAGGTTAACAAATCTTCCCTGGGTGGGGAGAGGAAGATCTTTAGCTATATTATCCTACAATGTCTCCAGAGAGAGAGAGATATTCTTTATCTTTACCATCCAGAGTGAAAATAAATCTGAGAGAATTGACTGTTGATGCCAGGATATGGAGAAATGTGAGCAGTTCTTGGAAAATTTACTTCCACTAGGGTTAAAGACTGAATGTAAAGTATTGGCTTTAGTGTTTGCTGCAGGGTAATCACATAATAAATTCAGGTAACACATGATGGCAGTTCCCTAATGTTACCTCAGTTAAAAATTAATTAATTAAAAAAATAAATTCAGGTGGCAATAGTAGTGATAATGATGATGAGGAAGTGAAAGTGTGAGAAGAAATCTGACACCATTATTTCTTTTAAAAGGGGAACTGTATTTGTTGGGAGCATGTGCTGATAAAAACTGTGATGAAATATGAGCTTCTAAGGACATGTGTACTGGCTGATATAAAAGAGATGATATAACTGCTCATTTCTCAAAAGTAATTCAAGACCCATATCAGGATCACTTGGGAGCTTAATGGAAATGCAGATTCACAGAGCAATTACATCAGGAACTTTGTGGGTAGTTCCCAACACTCTATTTTTAACGGGCCTTTCAGGTAATTCTGATGCACATCTAAGTTTGAGAACCACTCCCCTGGTGAGGCAAGGGGAAAGGATAAAGTTGAGGAAAGACAAGGGCAGAAAGAGAGAGAAAATGGGAAACTGGCCTCATCATACAAGAACAACATGAGTCATCTTCAGTGGCAGAATTAAAATGACTTATATTAATGTGAATTTTTAAAGCAGTCTGCTCTGATTTCACTCCGGCCAGGACTCCTGGTTCTCCTCCAATGTCTGTAATACTGTGGGATGGGGCAATAGGGGGAGGTAGGCAGGAAAAGGTCCTCACTCGGGAGAAAAAAGGACACATGGAAAGAAGCAAAAAAAAAGGGGGGGGCACAGAGGAAGCTATAATAGAATATCTCACAGAAATGAGGGACATTATGGGCAGGACTTTTTAATTCCAGCACTTAGAGCCAATTTAATGTACAAAGCAATGAGGTGGAGCAGAGAGATCCAGCTCGCAAGTAGGCCTTAATAATATCACAAGAAGATGACTCCAGCAGAAATTTTCAGTATTATAAAGAAACACCAAGAAAGGATGAGGATTATTCTTCAATAGGATAAAATAACATATTGCTTATTTAAAGTCCTCAAAGATATAAATTTTCCACTTGACCTACAGAGGATGTTTACTCAGCTTAACATTGTTTTTATGTTGGGAGGAACGTGTATAAGGAAGGAAAGCATCTATACTACCTCTATGAAAGGTGGGAGCAAAAGAGGGGGGAAAAGGGATATGATAATTCTGACTAAAGAAGGTGGGGGCCGGCCTTTGACTGGCAGCTGCAACCATTATGCACCCACCAAGCACCCTCTGTCATCAAGATGGCTAGTAATAGGGCCTTGGGGGCTGGTCCAGGAGACCTGGACCGGCCCTGGATGTGGGACAACAATGAGCCCTGGGAGGCCCACATGGGAGCCACCATTGCTTAAGCAAGCAGCAGCTCCACCCCCTAGGCACTGGCCTACTTCTCCTTGGATGTCTGCAGTGGGTGGGGCCTAGGCTCTGGCTTGGGAAGCACCAGCCAGTTTGGCCTGTGGGGGACGCATGTGCCCTGATTGGCATGTGCCTGCAGCTACCAGCTAGCTTCTGCAGCCATTGCAAACCCACTGAGCCATAAAGATGGCTGGTGTGAGGGCCTTGGGGGTTGACACAGGAGACCTGGACTGACCAGTGCATGGGCAAGATAAGATTCACTCAGGGAACTTGGCGGCAAAGAGCTTTTACCCCAGCAGCCTGGTGGGGCTCAAGTGAGGGGTACAGCCAGCACCTGTATATTTCCAGTTGCCAAGGTAATGCACCTGGGAGATAGGGTGGGGCCATGAGCTTTGAAAGTGAATGGGTCTCTGCTAATCAGGCTAGGTGCAGACTGAGTTTTACTGGCCCAGGGAAAGACAACTTGGCAGTGAAGAGCTCATACCCCAGCAGCTCAGAAGCGCCAGGATGAGACAGACTAGAGAAACAAGGACACTCACCACCTAAGACACCCCAGAAAAAAGTTTATATGACAAGCCCTAGATGCTTGGAGGCACTGAAACATATTTAAGACCATTCAATGTAAAAGAGGAGAAACAACAACAAAAATAAGATAGACAATACAATAGAAACCACATCTAATCACCACATCTACAATTTGAAAAGGAATTTGTCCCCAAAAATAGATAATGGAAACAAGATATAATCACCACAGCAGCAAAAGCACAAAGGCAGAATCAACCATAACTAGATAGGCTTCAACATGCCATCTAATACTAGAGCAGTAGTCACTCAATACGTAGAGCAAGTACGAAAGGAAAACACAGGAAGGAGGAAGAATACAAATACTCAAGCAAGCCCTAAGAAAAAATAACTCACCACCAAAGGATAAACAATCTGCAGAAACCAACATGGATGACATAGAAGAAATGCTTCATATGTGAGACAAAGAATTCACAATCAATGTGGTAAAAGCACTCAAAGAGACAAGGAAGAGGGGGGAAAGGGGAAAGCAAGAGGTTAGAAGCTTTCAATGAACTAAAAGAAGTAGCAGAAAAATATAGAAAAGAATGCAGCAAATGAGCAATACCATTGATGAACAGAAAAATGAAACTGAAGCCCTAAATAAGAAGCTGCAGGAGATACAGTGTATAAGAGGAGGAATAGAAGAGCTGAAAAATGCAGAGAAAAGACAGGAAAGCAGATTAAAAGAAATAGAAGAACAAATCAGCACACTAGAGGATACAGAAGTAGAGAGGATAAATGAAGAGAAAGAGAGAGAAAAAGTAAGAAAACAGAAGGAAAAATAAGAGATCTGTCAGATACCCTAAAGAAAACAAATATAAGAGTAATTGGAATCTCAAAAGGAGAAGAGAAAGACATAGGATCTGAAAGGCTTTTCAATGAAATAATAGAGGAGAATTTCCCAAATCTGAAGAAAGAAAATAGACATAAAGGAAGCAAAAAGGACACCAAACTACTTTAATGAAAGAAAAAACACAGCAAGACACATCATAGTAAAACTTTCAAGAGACAGAGATAAAGAAAAACTTATGAGAATAACAAGAGAGAGGAAACAGATAACCTACAAAGGCAAACCGATTAGACTGACCTCAGATTTCTCAGAAGAAACACTCCAAGCACGAGAGAATGGAGCCACATCTTCAAATCACTTCAAGACAAAAAGTGCCAACCAAATATGTCCTTCCTTTATGAAGGAAAAATTAGAGCATTCTCAGACAACCAAAGCCTCCAGAAATTTGCTACCAACAAACCCCCACTCCAAGACCTCCTGCAAGAAGCCCTAAGAACGAAACCCACAAAAGAATAAAATGAATGAATAACAAAAAGAAAAGAGAGAAGAAACTAATACAGAACTCCGAATGATCACCAGGAACCCATTGTTAGAACCTCAAACGTCAATATTTACTCTAAATGTCAGTGGGATAAACTCATCAATCAAAAGACAAAGAGTTGCAGACTGGATTAAAAGACAGAACCCAACATTCTGCTGCCTCCAAGAAACACATCTGATCCGAAAAGGTAAGCATAGATTGAAGGTAAAAGGATGGAAAACAATTCTACAAGCAAATTTTCCCCCCCCAAAAAAAGACAGGGTTAGCCATTCTTATAGCAGACAAAGCAGATTTCAAATTTAAAAAGGTAACAAAGGATAAAGAAGGTCACTACCTAATGATTCAAGGGTCAACCAATCAAAGAGACATAACAATTATGAACATATACTCATCAAATGAGGGTTTACCAAGATTCATAAGACAGCTACTAAGAGAACTGAAAACAAATATTGATGAAAACACATATGTAGTAGGAGACTTCAACACCTCACCCTCAACAAAGGACAGATCAAAAAACCAAAAGTACACAAAGACACAAAAGTCTTAAAAGAAGACCTAGACAAAATGGACCTAATAGATATCTACAGGACACTACACCCACAAGGAAAAGAATATACCTTCTTCTCAAATGCACATGAATCATTCTCTAAAATTGACCACATACTAGGCCACAAGGCAAACATGAATAAAACACAAAGATTAAAACACTACCAACTTTTTTTTCAGACCATAAAGCTATCAAATTAGAAATCAACAATGAAAAGAAAGCAAGAAGAACATCCAACACTTGGAGACTGAACAACATACTACTAAATGAAGAATGGGTAATAGAAGAAATTAAAAGTTACTTTGAAACAAACAACAAAGAAAAGAAGACACAACATTACAAAATGTCTGGGACACAGCAAAAGCATATCTAAGAGGAAGATTCATGGCAATACAGGCCATATCAAAAACCAACAAAATTAACAAAATAAAGCCTAATCTACCAACTAGAAAAATTAGAAAAAGAGCAGCAACAACAACAACAACAAAAAGCAGAAGACAAGAAATAACAAAAATAAAAGATGAAATAAATAACCTAGAGGCCAAAAGACTATCCAGAAGACCAACAAAAGACTATCCAGAAGATCAACAAATTTTCTTTGAAAAAAATAAATAAAATTGACAAGCCCCTTGCAAAGCTCACAAAGGAAAGAAGAGAGAGAATTCAAATAAACAGAATCACAAATTAAAGAGGAGAAATTACAACAGACACAAAAGAAATCCAAAGAATAATAAGAGACTACTATGAACAACTATATGGGAATAAATACAACAACCTAGATGAGATGAATAGATTCTTAGAAAGATACAACTCCCCAAAATTAAACAAGGAAGATATAAAGAATTTAAACCAATCACAAGCAGTGAAATTGAAGCAGTCATCAAAACTCTACCTAAAAACAAGAGCCCAGGGTCTGATAGCTTTGCAAATGAATTCTATCAGACATTCAAAGATGATATAATGCCTGTGCTACTAAATCTCTTCCAAAAAATTGAGAAAGAAGGAAAACTGACAAACACATTCTATGAAGAATCACACCCATACCAAAACCAAATAAGGACAGCTCCAAGAAAGAAAACTATAGACCAATTTCTTAATGAACATGGATGCAAAAATTTTAAACAAAATCCTGGCGAACCGAATCCAACAATGCATAAAAAGCATTATTCACCATGACCAAGTGGGATTTATCCCAGGGGTACAAGGATGGTTCAACATCCAGAAATCAATTAACATAATACACCACATCAACAAAGAGAAAAACAAAAACCACATGGTAATATCAATAGATGCAGAGAAAGCATTTGACAAAGTCTAGCATCCATCCATGATAAAAGCCCTTGAAAAATTAGGGATTAAAGGAACTTACCTCAACATAATAAAAGTCATCGATGACAAACCTATGGCAAACATCATCCTAAATGGGGAAAAACTAAAATCATGGCAGTTGAGATCTGGAAACAGGCAAGGATGCCCACTCTCCCCACTACTCTTTAATGTTGTAGTGCAAGTTCTAGGTAGGCCAATAAGGCAAGAAAAAAATGTAAAAGGGATACAAATAGGTAAAGAGGAACTGAAGCTATCATTATATGCTGATGATATGATTCTCTATATAGATAACCCCAAAAAATCCACAGAAAGATTGCTTGAAATAATAAACCAGATCAGTAAGGTAGCTGGATACAAAATCAACACACAGAAGTCAGTAGCAAAAAGTCAAATAGAAGAAGAAGAAGATGAAATTCGAAAAATCATCCCATTTACCATTGTACCAAAAAAAATTAAAAACCTGGGAATAAACTTAATAAAAAAAAAACATGAAAGAACTATACAAAGAAAATTTTAGAACACTGCTAAAAGAGATAGAAGAAGACATAAGAAAATGGAAAGATATTCCTAGTTCATGGATTGGAAGGATTAATATCATCAAAATGGCATCCTACCAAAGGCAATCTACAGATCCAATGCAATCCAAATAAAAATCCCAATGACATTTTTTTAAAGAGATAGAACAAAAATAACTGAAATTCATATGGAATAACAAAAGACCTCGAATATCAAAAAACCTCCTGACCAGAAAAACAGAGAACGGAGGTATTACAATTCCAAACTTCAAACTATACTACAAAGCCATAATAATTAAAACAGCTTGGTACTGGTACAAAAACAGACAATCAGACCAATGGAACAGAATTGAGTGCCCTGAAATAAAGCCACACATATATAGTCAACTAATCTTTGACAAAGGAGTGAAAACCTTACCTTGGAACAAAGATAGCCTCTTCAATAACTGGTGCTGGGAAAATTGGACTAAGACATGCAAAAAAATGGACCAAGACAACTCCTTCAGACCATGTACAAAAATCAACTCAAAATGGATCAAAGACTTAGAGGTCAGACCTGAAACCATAATATACATAGAGGAAAACTTGGGTAAAACCCTCAAAGAATTACAATTCAGGAATCCCTTTCTGGAAACATCGACAGATGGAAAAAAAAAAAAAAAATGAAGGAAAACATAAACATATGGGACTACATCAAACTAAAAAGTTTCTGTACAGCAAAAGAAACAGCAGAAAACACTAAAAGAAGCCCAACCGAATAGGAAAAAATTTTTGCCCTCCACAATAGTGATAAGAGTTTAATAACAAAGATCCACAAGGAACTGACAATTAAACAAAAGCAAAATATAAAGCCCAATCAAAAAATGGGGAGAACTAAAAAGACACTTCTCCAAAGAGGAAATACAAATGGCCAACAGGCACATGAAAAATTGCTCAACGTCACTAACAATAAGGAAAATACAAATCAAAACCACAATGAGAAACCACCTTACACCAGTAAGAATGGCCCACATCCAAAGAACGGGCAACAACAAGTGCTGGCGAGGATGTGGAGAGAAAGGAACACTCTTACACTGCTGGTGGGAATGTAAACTGGTCCAACTTCAATGGAAAGCTGTGTGGACGACCCTCAAATTAATGAAAATGGAAATACCATTTGACCCAGCAATTGCTCTCCTGGGAATCTACCCAAAAGAGACCTCAATGTGGGTACAAAAGGACACCTGTGCTCGGATGTTTATTGCAGCACTATTTATAATTGCAAGGACATGGAAGGAACCTAAGTGCCCCCAAACAGATGACTGGATGAAAAAAAAAGTGGTACATATACACGATGGAATATCACTCATCAATTAAGAATGACAAATTCGATGACTTTATGACAATATGAATGTACTTAGAAGAAATCATACTAGCAGAAGCAAGTCAAAAAGAAAAAGACAGAAGTCAAATGGTTTCATATGTGGGGTATAGGAAAAAATAAACAAAAGCCATGAGGAAAAGTCAAAACAGGCTAATCACCAAACTTAAGTACACGACTTGGGGCAGGGGGGAAAGGGGGAATGTTTATGTTTATGGGGGGGGGGTGTGAATCCC
>PVHY01005457.1:0-69469 GCA_004024945.1 Uropsilus gracilis
AACAGAGGACTGGATGAAAAAAATGTGGTATATATATATATATATATATATATATATATATATATATATATGCGATGGAATATTACTCATCAATTAAAAATGACAAATTTGGCGACTTCATAACAACATGGATGCATTTAGAAGAAATCAGAAATCATATTAGCTGAAACAAGCCATAAAGAAAAAGGCAGAAACCAAATAGTTTCACTAATGTATGGGATATAATGAAAAAAAAAAATAAACAAAAGCCTTGAGGAAAGTCAAAACAAGCTAAGCACCAAAATGAAGCGCACAACTATGAACAGGAGGGAAAAGGGGGGAAGGGGGGGGAACCCTTGAGATTACAAAGTTGTGAAATTTATACATAAATAAAGAAAAAAAAATTAAAAAAAACTATACTGTAATACACACATACATAAACAAACACAGATGACTGTATTTCCTCCCACTTGCAGTTTTACTTTGAATCGTTTTCTCAAATAGACTTGGTTTTTCAGGAAAAAAAAATCACCAGAACTTCAGTAATCTTTATTTTAGTGACATATACTAGACTTCTAGTAACTGTAGTCATTTGAATTGGGGAGAACACAAGAGTTTGAACATAAGGGTTTGAACAAACCATTATAGGACACAAAGGTTTGAACAAACCATTATAAATTTATGATTTGAGGCTTATTTTATTTTTTTCATTTAATTTTTATTTATTTTGTATTATTTATTTATTTACTTATTTATTTTTATTTATCACTTGACATTATTGACGGTATTGGAAAGGGATCTTTCCAAACTCTGCTCCATATAATGTTATGGGCCAAAAGTAATGGACAGTTTATAATGTTATTGAGATTTGGGATATTATAAAATGAATTGCATTGGCAATTCATTTGAACTTGGCTGCTGTTTTCCCTTTTATGTTCATGACTCTATTTTAAAGACATCTGGAAATGAAAGGATGATTTGGAAAAACTACACCCAGATCTTGTGTGGATGGGACAATTATCACCCAAAAGAGAAGGCTTTGTTTCCCTGTTTTATTGTTTTCAACCCAGGACAGTAACTGGACACATAATTTGGCATGACATAGAGGCCTAGGGTAGAATGGCTCCATGGTGGTGTAACCGGATGACAAGTTCAGGCCACCTGTCATCACCAAAGCTGATAAAGCAGAGACAGGAACTGGATTTTTAAGATTCACTTTAATCAGACAGCTGGCAACTTGGAAGATGAGGGTGGGGGGTTCACACTCTAAAGAAATTGCATTAACATTTAATTCCCAACTGGCTTTTCATAGTGAGCAGCAGGCAGACATTTTCTGATGTCAGTAGCCACTGTGATGTCAGTCCCTAGAACTCCTTATTGCTTACTGGATTGCTGACTTCACACTCCCACAGTGTTGAGGCTGGTCTTCTGAGTCTGAGACCTATGTCTCTGGACTGACAATGAACTCAGAGTAGATCAGTCACAAGCAAAGCATGTGTTCAGAATTCCTTCTCTACCTGCATAGTTTCTTGTCCAAGGACCTCCATCTTCTGAATCTTTAGAAGTAGCAAATGCATAAGACTAAGGAGGCATTATTAGATTTTCTAAGTAGAATGAACTCAGCAAATGTAAACCAAGTCTTTGGAGATCTTACTGTGATTTAAAACAGGAATGCAGAGATGGCTATCGGGTTGTACTATATTAAGGGCAAGGAAAGTTATCCAGGCATAGTCTGAGTTCTAAAATTTGCACTCATGACCTTCAAGGCCCAGTTCTCCTTTAGGTATTGGTGCTGAAAAATTCTGTGGACTGTGCCTGACTCACATGATTATGGAGAGTGATTACACTTTGGAGATCCACCAACGAATCCACTTTGTTGGTGCTAAGAATAAGACATCACAAAAGACTCAAGACTACATGAGTTTGAGAAAGGTGGGTAGAGAGAGAGAGAGAGAAGAAAAGGAAGAAAGGGAAGAGAGGAAAAGACAGAAGGCATGGGAGAGGGAAGATGAGAGACATAGAGAATACCTGAATCATGATCTGAGTCCTCTATTTCTGAATTTTAAAGTCTCAGCATAATCGTTCTACATGTTGATGAGGCAAAAGAGCTAGGTCCTTTCTCAGACAAGATTGTGCCATGTGGCTAACTTGCAATAGGCATGAGATCAGAGCGTTCATCCATTTAAACATGGATTAAAATTAGTATTTGTTTTATTGATTGCAGGCAGTTGCAAGTACTGTTAGATAGGACTCTTACATTTTATTTTCTTTTTTTAAATACAGTAACATTTATTTTTATCATAGTAATTTTTATTAATCGCACATCTATCTCTCTATCTTTATCTATCTATCTATCTATCTATCTATCTATCTATCTATCTATCTATCTATCTATCTATCTATCTATCTATCTATCTATCTATCTATCTATCTATCATCTATCTATCTATCTATCTATCTATCTATCTATCTATCTATCTATCTATCTATCTATCTATCTATCTATCTATCTATCTATCATCTATCTATCCATCCATCCATCCATCTATCTACACATGTATGAATTACATCATTGTCTGCACCACGGTTCTCTTATCACCTCGTCACCCATGAAACTTCTTAATCTTTTATGCCTATCCCTCCCCTTTTTACACCCTCCTTCCTGTCTCTGTAAGCAGTTTTAATTTTTTCTTCTCTGTTTGCTTGTTTCTTTTTACTATATCCCCCATATTGCTGAGAAGATCCCATGTTTCTCTTTTTCTTTCTGGCTTATTTCTGCTAACATGAAATGCCCTAAAACAGACAAATGTTTGAGAAAGATGTGGTATATTTACACAATGGACTATTATGTATCATTCAAAGAAGACAAAATTTTGTTATTTGCAGCAACTTGGATGGAGTTAGAAGGACTCTTACATTTTAAATGGAGAAATTCTTATGTTTCTTCCTTGTCATGTGATTTTTATTAATCTAGTTTAAAAGCTGAAATAAACTGCAAATATTTATGTTTCCATTTTGATAAGCCTCCTGCTAACAGGACATATCTATTTAGAGGTATGTTCAAGTATGTAAATATGTAGAAAGTCATGCAGGAAAAGAAGAAGTTCTATCAAGGTGTTCAAGCCAGAGTAGACCAAATGGACAAATGTGCTGCATCCCTTCTCATATATATCCTAGCACATTGTATTTTATTGCGCTATGCTTTATAAGGTTGCTGTGCTTTGTACATTCTCAAGGAGCCTGCATAAGATATTTTGTTTAATTGGCTCATTAACAGCTATCAACTATTAAGTGTTGTGGAGATGACTTTGAAAGTCACCTGGGTTCAATAGATTCATCAGGCAATGATAATAATACAGAGTGACTTGTTTGGATACATAAAAAGAGAGAAAGCTAGCTTAATTAACTCATGATTGTTCACACTAATAAATTATATTGCGTAGAATTTAATGTAGAAGTGTTATGTAATAGGTCTTTCAAAATAGTGGCTAATGGAAAGTCTTATCTGGAAGGTCATTTGTTATATAGAAGAATATGATATATGAGTCAGAATTAGCAGTGGTTGAAGCACAGCAATTTTATTCCTTCCCATCTGGTGCCCATGCTGGTGAACCTTCTTCCTTGAAAGAGTGGATTGTCATAAATCTTCAGACTTTTGCAGTACAGCAGCCTACAGTTGAACTGATTATATTTGGAAAGCTTATGCAAGAAATAGTTAATATGTCGACTCTCAGAATCTCAATTAGTTTATATTGTGATTTTTTTTTTTTTTTTTTTTTTTTTTTTTTTTTTTTTTTTTTTAGAAACTAGGTCTCATTATGTTGCCCAGGGTAGTCTCAAATCTGCGGACTCAAATGATTCCTAGCCTCAGCCTCCCAAGTAGCTGGAAGTACAGGCATATTTATGGATAGATAGATAGATAATGTGCATTAGTAAAAATTATTATGATTAAAACAAATGTTACTGTATTTTAAAAAATGAAAATAAAATGTAAGAGTTCTATCTGACAGTACATTGAGGGCAGCCTTACAGCCTTAACTTTGCATTTGAATTGATATTAGCAATATAAACTTATTTTGAAAAAAATTGCTAAATATAATTATAACATGGCTACCACTATTTAAAGACTGTTGTGTTTTATAATTTGTTACTCACTATGACATTGTGATATAAGAAGGACAATATGTACCATTTTATACACTTAAAGAAGCAAAGGCTAAAGAAATCTAATGACTTCAAGATATAGATTAAAATTCTGACAAACTAGAACTTGAGTCAATATTTTTACTTTAATGACATGACTCTTACAATTTTCTATATATAATTGTTAGCTTCTTAAAGATATAACTTTTATTTCTGTTTCATACTTAGATTAAAATGGAGAATAATAAAAAATGTGTTGGTCTATAGTTAAATATTGATGTGTTAGACATCATGTAAAAGCTATATGTGAATTCCCCTATATAGCCTTTAAAATGCCTTTGTAAAGAAATGCTATATATTCCAACAGTTTGAAACAAACAAAAAAAAAGAGCTGAATTTCATCTCAGATATACTGTTCCTAATAAAAATAAGAACTTTTCAAAATGGCAAAATCTGGATTTGATTTATAAACCCCAGATCTGGAGCTTTTTAGAAATATATATAACACGGATATTTGTATGCCACATATAGAGATTCCCTTAATGTTGAAAATATTTTTTGATTACTTTACCATGAATTAAGAATACTCATTATCTAATAGAAGCTTACTTTTATATTAGTTTTTATAAGTTGTTTTCATAAATAACCAAGTTTTTATATTTGTTTTTCTCAAAAGACTCAATTTTTGATGCAAGTAATGAAATATACAATTACATTTTCTTAAATTAGTGTTTTTAAATATGTGCAATAGATTTCTCAAAATTCCTTTTCCTTAAGATGCTAATCCAGTTTCTGTTAGGGCATTTAATCTGAATTCTTCCCTTTTACTGCTTTATAATTCCCATGACATCTTTATACCACCAAACAATACTATTTTTACTACAGAAACTTTTGAAAATGCCCCATAAAAAAAGGGGGGGGGGATAAAAAGTGTCCATAATGTTCCCACCAAAAAATGAGCCATGAATAACATTTTAGGTAAATGGAGCTATAGCTTCTCTTTGATATGGATATGTGGGAGAAAGTTAAGCTTGAAAGATTAAGTAATTGACTGAAAAACATAGAGTCAAACCAAGATTCAATCAAGACAAACTGAACGTTCCTTCCCTACCATCAAACATAATCTGCAAATCTCGTGATAATCTACCAGTTTTCAAAAACAAAACAAACAACAAATAAATAATGATCTTTGTTTTGACTCTTGCTTCTTGAGCTGCCTGTTTAACAGGGGTTGGATATAGCACATCTCTCGGGGTTCTTGGAAGAACTGGATAATACAATTACATAAGCATAAAATTATATACTTAATGTAAAAATGACTTCAATGTCTGGGTGAAAGTCTTCTGCTTTACCCTTCACTCTTGGGAAAAGGTTGAGATATGGATCATTATGCAAAAATTTATTGTCCTTTATAATTGGTTGCTGTACTGCCTTTGTACGTGGGTTCGTCACTTGGTACAGAATATGCTCATAAAAGAAGAATGTTGTTCAGGTTTAAGAAATCCCATTTAACTCATTTGAGAAGGAAACAAAAATTATTACATCTCTTGACAGGGCCTTTATTCTAAGCAAATTATGCTGGTCAGGCATATGGAATGTTTTCCAAATGATGATTGAGAAGAAACTGGCACCTTACTTGCAGAGTTGGTATTGATTCTAGGCCAAGCCATAAGTCATTATGTTTAGTTTCTTGCTATTTCATTTTAATATCTCTTAAGTGCTAAAGCTACCCAAGTGGAAAAAAAAATCAGACTTGGGAACATTTAGTCAATTCTACTGAAGGAATTATCTACTGTGACAAGATAATGGTTTATTACTGAAAGACAAAGGGCCTTCCAAAGCCCAAGAGATTTGTCAGGAAATAAAAAGTCCAGACAAGCAATATATTTATTTTGAAGTACATTGTTTTAGGATGATAGTCTAGTTTCCTTGATTCAAGTATGCTAAATAACCATGTACAAAAGAATAAATTTAGCTACAGATTCAGAAACCATTGCCAAGTTCAGCAGATAGAAAAAAATATCAACAATTGTCTGACAAAGTTTATTGGGAGAAGAAAAAGACTTTGTTTCTAAAATGACAATTTTCTGACGGGTCTCAGTAATGAAAAGAATTAAAAGTTGCTTAGCAAATGATCTTTACTCAGAAATATCAAAATAAGTATCAGAACATTTCTTATTTCTGATTATATCTATAGGCATACAATGGGGAAAAATGAAGTAATAAAAACCAGGATGTACTGTGTGAAGATTCAAGGGAACTGTTCAATATAATTTATGTTGTACTAATATAGGTGTCTTATTTAAAATAATTATCTAAAGAAGAGTGTTTGGGTCATAGACCCAAAACAACCAATAGAACAAACCAGAACAAACCAAAAACAAACAAAAAATGCAACAGCCTCCATATGTTGCCATTGTAAAGTTGCCATATCCAAATGCCCCAAAAATGATGAATGGTTGAAAAAGATGCAGTATATTTACAAATGGAATATTATTCTGCAATCAAAACTGACAAATATGAGGCATTTGTGCTGACATGAATGGACCTAAAGGGAATTATATTAGCAGAAATAAGTTGAAAAGAAAAAGACAGAAACCATAAGATCTCACCTATAGATGGACTATAGGAATAGCAAACAAAAGGCAAAGAAAAACCCAAAATAAGCTGACAGTTGAGCTGGGGCAGGCTGCTAGGGAAGGGGTGGGGAACTGGGGAATTGAGGTATATGTACAGGAAGATCAAGAAGAGGGCACTTGTGGGATAGGGTGGAGGGAGAACCACAGGGTATGCGATGATATAATACACACACACATTTTGTGTGTGTGTGTTTGTGTATGAATATGTAAACAACAAAATAGTTAATAAATAAATCTAAAGCAATAGAACAATCTAAATTTGTCAGATATTTCATTTTATTTATCATCATTACTGCTAATATAGTTGAATTATTTTAAACTTCTTATATTAAGTGCTTTGATAAAGAAAGCAGAGATGAAATTAGAGATGATAATGGAGTCATTTTGGGAACAAGAGAAAATGGAAGATAAGGGGAAAGAAGGGGGAAAGAAAACACTGAATAAGCAGGGAAAGAAAGAATGAAAGATGGCTGAGTGTAGGAAATGGATGAGAGAGATTGTGTTTACCTATATACCAGAGCTTCATGCTCCAGCTATGTATTGACCTTGCCATTCCTCATTTTCTCTGGAGGAAAGCTGACTTCACATCCCCAAGCTGGGAGGGTACTAGCTATAGCTGACATTAATAAGTCTCACCCTAGCTCTACCACATTACAATGTAATCCCCTTCAGTCAGAAACATGTGTTCCATGACCAAAATTAGACCATAAAGAACACTCAGCCATAACTACTTCTGGTCTGGGAGCTTCCATCTGCCACACAATATTACCAGCTCTACCAAACTACCTTTTCTTGAGACTTTCCCCCCCCCTTGGTTAGTTTTGAGTTAGAAAACTGAAAGAAAAAGGCATGATAAAATAAAAAATGTTATTGTGAAATGTTGCCTTAGGGTAGAATTGACACTAGAGGCCCATGAAAAATTCAAACTATTGACCCAAAATTTATGGAATAGCAAAGAATTGCAGGAGTCAGTGGTAACTCTGAATGGAAAACCCAACACAATAAAAGGGACTGTCACATTTATAAGCTTATGGAGTGTGGGAACCTTCTCAGCTCCAGATTTCATGACTCCCCAGGCTAGTTGGAATTCTATTTTTGGCTTTCCATCTTCTCATTCCATATTCAACTCAATGTCAAGTTCATTTTAGGATGAATGTATTTGAGCATGAGGCAGTATATCTATATTCATTCAATTCATTATTGACCCTAGTTGAACACAAGAAGCATCTAAGAAGCCTTTAAGTGTCACCCAGCACCCTTGATTAAATGGGTCTGGAGGGGGATGGGGCAGTGGTATTTTGTTTGAAAGTTCCTAGGTGACTTTAAAATACAGTCACATTGGGAACCACTGGACTATTTTGTTGGTTCTCAATTCTTAAAATCAGACAGCCAGACTCAAGTTCATGTTATTAATAGTAAAGAAAGGTAAAATTAACCACCACTGCACTATGATTTAACAACTAAATTGTATGTTACTATACTGTGAACTAGTTATTCCTCTAATTGAAGGTCTTCTTGTGGCTAATGATAATCCAATTAATTTGTTTAGCTTATTCCAGGTTTCAAAGTTTTTTCACGCATTCTTCCAATTGTTTTTAATGAACGGTATATATTATAGTGCTAGCCTACTCACTTCCGCAAAATACTTAAATAGAGGTTCCATAATAACATAACAATTACCTATATGTTATCTCTTATTATTTATAGTACTTATTTAATATAACTTCTTATAATATAATGAAATTAATTAGATTATTATTTTGAATGGATTTTATATAATACTTTTGTTGGAAGCATACATGGTAGTCCTCTATCCTGAAAACTATGTAGCCTTTTTAGTAGGTGTCAGCAAGATTTTTCTGTAAAAATGATAGTTAGTAAATAATTAAGACTTTACATTCCATAGAATCTCTGTTGAAGTTAGTCTGAAAATAGCTATGGACAACAGGTCAACCAAAGGTTATAATTTTATTACAGTAACAGTTGATTGATTAAATTAAAGAAGCGATAGGCCAAATTGGAAACTATTGCTTGCCAAGTAACTGTACTGCACACACTTTTGCTTTCTTCCAGAGTTTTCTGTATGTCAATCCTGTTCTTTAGCTACTTAGCCTATAAAAGGAAATTAGATAACAAATAGAATATGCCACTGAAATAGGCAACCAATTTTGAGGGAGAAGGAGTTCTTATTTTTTCTTAGATCATTAGGATTCAAAATCTTGGTCAAGAGTTTGCCCAACACATGAAATTTCCTCTGGTAAATGAAAAAGCTTAAGTATTGCTTTAATGAATGGCTTTTATTTGCCTTTTTTGTAATTTTTTGATTCAGGTAATACTGGTTTACAACACTGGTACATAACTCAAAAACATGAGTTCCCACTTCTTAAGATGTATGTTATCACATGCCCACCAACATACCCCCCCCCAGTCCTTTCCATAATCCCATCCCCAATAACTCTTTAAAAAGTATTTTACTCAATTCTTATATTGTTTGCCATTATCAATTGTTTGGCCTTTTAGATTTTCAGCCCATTCTCCAGTCTTGCTATATTCTTCTATGAACTTTGAGTCTTTCCATCATTTATTCTGTTTTCTGGGCTAGCTAACCTGCTCTCTCTGGCTGTGTTTTTATTTTAAATGTATTTCAGTTTTCTTCCTGCCATAGCTCTTGTCAGATAACAATCATCTCATTGCCTCTAGTTCTTGATGTATATTGGTGCTAGACTTTTGAATCGAATGGAAAATGTACATTTAACTTTTTCTTATTTCGCAGGAGTATGTCTTCTCAAAAGCTTTGACTAGTTTTCCTCCGCTTTAGACTGCCTTATCTGTTCATAGACTGCGTGAGTCTATTCAGGTTGGTCTTACAAATAACAAGATAGATGTGCAGAGAAAAAAAGCGAGGCTGATTTCTATCCACGGTTGGATAGTTTTGTTCTTTCTTGGGTTTTATGGGCCCAGGGACAGAGAAAAGTAACAGTTTCGATGTGGTTGTTGTTCTATTTTGCTTCTTCAAATATCTGGCATCCCTGGAAGGTGGTGGAAGGAGTCACAGCCAATGGAACTATGCCAAGGAGATCACTTCTGTTTGCAAAATCCCTCCATGTTTTCTGGGTAGCATCAGCTCGCATTATCAGTATCCTCCCTCTCTGCCCACACAGGTCCTGAATTAGAAGCCGCTCTCCCTGGGTTCCTGCTCTTGGCCAGGCCACACCATGTGAACATGGATTAATGTCGCTGTTCAGCCCCTGCTCAGTGGGAAGCAGACTATCTAGTGGCAAATAAATTGTTTTGGGGAAAAAGGTTGCAAATGAATAAGTCAAAAAACAAACTTGTTGAAATGATAAATTGGTCAAAAATGAATTTTTCCAGTCACTGCTTTTGCAATTTTTTCAATCACTGATGCCTGCTTTACTTTTAAAAACAGCAATTACTCAAAGTAAAGAATACCAGGCTGATTGTCTTCTACTTTTACTGTGATCAGCTTGTGGTAACCACTCTACTTTTACATACCAAGATTCTTCACCTGACGGGTATAGCTCTCTCTAATTGTAAGCAGATTAAAGCAAACTGTTGTCATACTACATAGATTTATTGCAAATGACAAATTATTGGGAAATACCCAGTTTAGGAATTTTCCCTGAATAATATTCAATTTAACTATTTAGCCATATTTATTCCATTTATTCTTCTTAGTTTTTGCCTCCCTCTCCCAGACCCCTCCCCCCCATTTTATTGAGAAATAGCTGAATGTATTTTATCATGTAAAGGTAAGGCATGATGGTTTGACTTACATATGTTGTGAAATGATTATCACAGTAGGTTTAGCTTGAATCTCTTTTAGTTCTTGTATTATTAAATTGCTTCGACAAAATCTTACTTCTAATGAAACCAGCATACGCATGAGGCAGATAACCACGTCCATCTTTTTTGAAAAATACTCATTTAGCCTCAGCCTCCATTATTATCTTTTCAGGTACTCTTGAGTCCCTGGTTTGCCTTATTATCTTCAGAGTAAAAGTGGATGCCTCTGGAAAGTGTTTTCAAATCACTGATTGAACATATTTAGATTCTATTCATTTGTAATTCCAAACAGTGTGCAGGATTTTCCAATCATTTCAAATCATCCAATTATTTTGAAGCTTTTGCTTGAAACCATTCTTTGTGACTTGTGGCCTCTTTTTTGATATATACATTTTTTACTTATTCTTATTGACCATCTTAGGTTTACATATTTATGTATATTGTGTATGTGTGTGTTACATCATCACATTCCCTGGGGTTCTCCCTCCAACTAATCACCCATGAAGCTTCCTCTTGATTTCCCTGTACTCCTTCCTCCACTGATTTCTCCCCACCACCCCTTCCTCACCCTACCTGCTTCACCCAGTTCTCTATTTGCTTGTTTTGACTTTTTCCTGACCTTTATGTTTGTTATTCCTCTATCCCATCTGTAGATGAGATCATCTGGTTTCTATCCTTTTCTGTTGGGTTTATTTCTGCTAATACGATTCCCTCTAGGGCCATCCATGTCATGACAAATATGTCACATTTGTCAGTTTTGATTGCAGAATAATCTTCCATTGTGTACATATACCACATCTTTTTTAACCATTCATCAGCTTTGGGGCATTTGGGTTGTCTCTTATCTTGGCTATTGGAAATAGTGCTGCAATGGACATCCGAGTATAGGCATCTTTTTGAATTAGTGTTTTGGTGTCCTTGGGGTAGATTCACGGAAGTAGGATCAAATGGTGGTTCCATTTTCAGTACTATCAGGGTCCCACATAGCTCTCCATGGTGACTCTTAGTTGGATGGGAACTTGGCGAATCAATGTGCTTCCTTCTCCCCAGCCCACTGTCCTCCTGACCTGCCTTCTGACCTTCAGAACAACAGGGGCGTGTAGGTGCAATCCTGCATCAACAGATGTGTTACTGAGGCCTTAGAATCTCACAGCTGGACAGTGTCATATTCTTTGTCAGGTATTCGCACACATTCCGAGGCTGGTATCCAAAACACCGTCACAGACAAACTGTTCTTAAAACGTCACTAAGGAGATCTCTCACTCAAAGCCATTTAAATTTGAACCATCCTACCATTTAAGAGCAGCATAAGGGGAAGATGATCTAGTTCATTTATCTGATTTTCATGGCCTGCCATTTTAGTGCCCTGCCTGTATTTAACAAGCATATAGAAAAAAAATGTACAAATTCATTTACAGATATAGATATATAAATAAATAGATTTATAAATAGATTTATTATGTTTGCATTTATTATATATCATGTATAATAAATATACAAATAATATCTATAAGTATATATTTATTTGTTATGATATAGTATATTATATATTATTATTTATAATATTATGTATATATTTTATATTTCTATTTGTAAATATATAAATATATAAATGTATTTTAGCTCAGACTTTCATTTAATTTTCCTTTATGTTTTTTTTTTTCCTGGTTTCATATTGTAAACTAATTGTATACCCAATGTTCCTGCTATGTTTGGCAGAGAGATTCATTAATTCCATTACCTCTAGTAGGATAAAAGGGGAATTTTGAAATGACTACCAGCTACAGATCAATACCCTAACTCAATAGAGATAATTATTGAAATCACTAAGAGACTAGCAAGCTGTCAGCTGAAAGCAATCATTTTAGGCCTGGGATAAATTTGCAGAAAACATGAAGAAAACTTTAAGTGTATTAATTTAAAATTGAGAGTCACATGCTTTTGTTTATCTGTTATTCATTTCCACTGGTCTGATATCATGCATTATGACTTTCAAACACTTTAGCCCACTAAGCTTTATCTAAAGCCTTCATTCCTTTGTCTTATGTTCCATATTTCCTTTCCTGTTTTGCTCTCTTATTGAACCACTAAGTTTTTCATTTATTTTTTATTTTTAAATATGAAAATCTATCTAAATATTTGCTAACGGAGTCATTGAATGTAAGCATTTGTTGCAATTGATCCTAGAAGACAGGAGGATGTTTTCTGAATCTGCAAATACAAACAAAATTCCTGTAAACATAGTGTTCCTCCAGTATCTGAATTCTGTCTTAATGATAAATTTGCATTTTTGTCTTCCAGTGTGGTTCTTTAGAACCCATGAGATGGTGGTTATTAACAAAAACTCTCCCTTCTATTTCTCACAGATTTCACATACCTTTTTTTTTTCTTCTAAATGATGTTAGTAAAACATCCATTCCTTTATCTTCATTTAACATTATGTTTTAAACCATTCTATCTAGGGATTCCCAGTGCCTTTTCAAAAAAAAAAAATACTGAATGGGCTCTGAAACCTTATTATATTGGAGAATTCAAATGGAAAGCAATTCTATTGTATATGCCCTGAGGAAAATCAATGAGGCTAAGCTTTACATCAAGCACATTTTTCACTTTTGTTTTGAATTTCTGTGTCAGCATCCCTGGTATTGTAAGAAAATAATTGAAATAGAAAATTAATAGAACCTTCTGTGAGGATATTTATGCAGAGGTGCTTATGTGTGCACGTGCACACATACACATAGTGTTCTATTATAGAAAAGTAAAGGCAATGCTTATAAAAATGTCAAAATAAAATCTATTGTGTAGATTCTGGGCACATTATCATTATTAAGCAAGGGGAAACATGCTGCTTTCAACAGTTCTGCAAACTACATGAGTTTGAAAAAAAAGAACAAAAATGGAACCCATTTGATGAATCATAGAGTCATGAGTGATCATATTCAAAAGTGTGGGTCTCTGTGAAAAGGTAAATATAAATTTTCTTCCTTTTTAGTCCTTGTATGTGATTGTGGATGCTGCTGTTTCTCTTTTATTAATCCTTATGGTCAAAAGTTAGAAACAGCTCCAAATATAACCTATCTTTAGCCACAAATATTATATATAGATATATAGATTTTCACTTTTGAGCAAAAACACAAATGAAGACACTTAAGATTCAAAAAATATTTCTATTTCCTAAAAAACAGTGGCATCATGTCAAAACATGGATGGTTGGTTTCCATGAATGTATCCATAGTCTTGAAAAGCATCCATTGCTTTTTAGGTTTCTATTTTTACAAGGTTAGATAAGGGGGGGGGGGGATGAAGTCTTTTTACAGGTGCTCAGATTGCAAATATGATCATCAATTTAGTCTTTATGTAAACAGTTGATGCTAGCAGATGACAACTTTAGACAAAGACTGTTTTTATAGATGTCTAGGGACCTTTAAAAGTTTGGGATATCATCTATCTGAGAGAAAAAGGATGAAGAATTGTTCTAAGCCATGACATTACATGTATTAAGTTTAGGTACAGACTTGTACACATGGCTAGTGTGAGCACTGAGGGGCAGGGGAAGGGAGTCACTTAATTTGGTC
Source organism: Uropsilus gracilis (assembly GCA_004024945.1). NCBI lineage: Eukaryota > Metazoa > Chordata > Mammalia > Eulipotyphla > Talpidae > Uropsilus > Uropsilus gracilis. The sequence goes on from PVHY01005457.1 coordinate 14,141, forward strand.
TTAACAGTTTAGACCTGGTCATTAAGGTGATAAATTTCTCCTGATCCTGAAAGCTTTCTTTAGAAAGTCAAAATAAAAGCACAGAGAAAAACCCTTTTTTCATTTGACAAAGAAAACTTTGAGGCATATAAGGAGCTCATAGAAAGTATTTTCTGATTCTTATTTAGCGTTTTTCTAAAAAATAAATGCCCCCCCTTTATAACAATATTTTTTTAAAAAATATTTGTAAATATGTCTAGTTCAGGGTATCTCAGATCCAAGACAACTAAATTTCTGAACTGGGCATTTTTTTTTTTTTTTATTTTGGGGGATCACGCTGTCTACTGCAAAGTGTTTAGTAGCATATTGGAGGCTGTGGGCGGAAAGGAGAAAATCAGGTGGGAGAAGCTAAGACAGTTAAGACAGAGTGGTATACTGGGGCTTAGTAAACATGAAAAAAAGTATTTACTACAGGTTTTAAGCTCTTTAAAAAATCCTGGTAAAGTAATGGTTACAATGAAGCAGTAGTACATATTAAGGTTCCATGATATATAGCATGTTGGGTAGGAGGATGGGGAGATTTGTTATCTAGCAGGAAAATGTTTACCTGTAGGGGTAAACATCTTTATCTCTTAGTAAAATATCTAGCCAATGGCTTAATTATAAGAGGCATGGGGGATGCAATTAGAAATATAAGAACTTGCCAGGAACCATTTATAGTGTGTGGAGGACATGGGTGAGAATAGATAAGTATGCGCGCTTATCTAAGGCAGTCACTACATTTCCCCTGTTTGCTAGTAACACCTCTACCACTTGACAATCAATATGTCTGCTAACTAGATCAAATGTCCCAGAGGAACTGATCACCTATGGCTGAGAATCATTGGTATGGTATTTAGTGGTGCTGATAATCTATTGAAGTGGTCTGATTAGTACAGAGGCATGCAAGAAAAGTTATGTAACCATTTGATTGAGTCATGGAGAACATAAGATACTGTCATGATGATTAGGCTACATGAGTATGCTATCAAAATAGCTGTAATGAGAATACTTGTAGAAAATATTTAATAAATGCTTGTTCAACCAGCATCATTTTAAGTAACTCAAGTATGTTAACATTTTTGATTCTCACTGAAGTTTCTGAAGTAAGTACAACTGCCTTTATAGAAGTGAAAACAGAGACTTGGGCGGATTAAGTACCGTCAAGGTCACATACCTAGTAAAGCAGGTAAGTCGGAGATACACTTTGAAACTTCAAGGTAGAAATCTAGATCAAAACTTACTTGTTTTTAATAGTGGCAAGTATACAGTGGTGATAACTTGTGTAGAGGTATGAATGCACAAGCCCATGTAGGTTTATGTAGGTTATAGTTTGTACTCAACCTTCATAATGATGCTTTACATGCATTGCCATATTCTATGCATCAATTTTTGATGCTACTTTCTTAAACTTAGTTGGCCTTCTTAGATCCAAGATTGCATTTCATAGATTCAAAAGATTAAACACACATGTAATTATAGGGATGTAAAATTGATGGATTTGGGACAAACTGAAACAAGCAAACATAGATACTACTAATATTTGGCATCAGACCTCAGTGGAGAAAACTGGCAATGATGAGGCTACTGAACTGCTCTTCTGAGAAGCACCGCCTAAGAGCAAAGAACTTTAAAGCTCCATCTGATGATTGCTTCTAGGACTGTATGTTCCTGGCCCCCAGAAATGCTGGTTTCACAAGAAAAACAGATAATTTCAGATTTAGTGCTTATAATGACTTTAATCAAAGGAAAAAGAAAGGAAATGTTTGCTCTGACAAAACACAGCTGCATAAACGCAGGCCAATGGGTTGCTGTTTTTGACATCTGTCCTATGATATGTCTTTAGAGCAAATCATGGGATTCATTCTTTTCCACCAAAAAAGAGAAGAGTGTTACTCTTACACCTATTCAGTCACTGAACTTTTTCTAGCACTAGAATGTTTTTTTTCTAATATTTCTAGAAGAAATAGGAGTTTATCAAGCACATTATAAACTCTCATTACATTTTTCATTATTATTTACCCCCATCTTACAAAATATGTCCTCCTTACAGAAAGGAAACCTGAGCAGTGAAAAGATTTTACTCAACTAATGTAAATGTGTTAGTTTTCTTGTCAGAAAGGTATTCAGATAGCTATTTGTCCAAACAATGTCTGCATTTCTATTTTCCTTGCGTTTTTCAAGGCAAGCAAGGAATATTATCATCACATTATCAATATTTACAAAACAGTTCTCTGGAAAAGACTTTCAATGCAAATACAAAGAAATGTGATTTTTTTCCCCTACCAATTCAATGAACTCAGTGTATACCTAACATTTGCAGCATCATTTTAATCATATGTGTACATACATACATTAAAAACTTTCCAGTTGAATTTTCACTTGTCAGACTGTTCTCTGAAGAAGCTTTTACACAAACTGAGTCTATTGCCTATTTCTAAAAATTGATTTGTGATGGCTGTCTGTGAGCTTCAAAAACATAATTCATGCTGAACTGGTTTACAGCAAACAAAGACATGCATGGCATCACCTCTCTTGACTCACTTGATCATAAAAAACAAATTTCATGACAGTACTATATGGCAGCCCCATTTTCTTGTACTCTCCATACACATAGAAAATTATACACACATCCACATATACATACAGACTTTATATAATTTCAATAATCATTGCTTTTTACCTCAGTAGAAGAAAATATTGCTTTATTTTTTCCTAACATGCTAACTTCCATTCCCTGCACCTGACTACTTATTTTCAATAAATTGCATGACACATCAAAATAAAAATGCAGAGATACATGATGACGCATGAGATAGATGTGTTTCATAGTAAAATATCTTTGTGTCTGACTATGAAAATCATGATCTTACTAAAAAACACGTACCATTTTGGACAAAAATTTAACTGTTCATTTGTCTCCTGTTCATTTGTCTCTTCTGCTACAATTTTTAGGTTTCTGTGGCTACATAGAAATAACAATCCAGTTGTTCAGTCTTTGTTAAATGAGGCACTTTGACAGTCACCACCCTACCCCACGACCCACCACACAATGGGTGATATCTAGAGATACTTTTTGATTGTAATAACTTGGGGTGGAGGTACCACTACCATTTGCATGTATTTGACAAAGAAAGGGCTTGCTACTAAAGACATCCTATGTCCCTACCTCAACAAAGACAGCGCAGACCTAAAACGTCCATAATGATGCTAAGGTTGAGAAACCCAAAGAGGTTATCACCCTAATATGTCTGATCTAATTCTCCTGATTGGCAGCAAATATTTGCAATGTATCTGACAAAGGGTTAATAACTGTGATCTACACAGATTCATATAAGTCAACAAAATGAAACAAAACCCAATAAAAATGGGCAAAAGTACTAAACAGACATTTCTCCAGAAAAAGACATACATAGAAAATATGCACATGAAAAAAGTTCATCATCACTTATCATCACTTAAATTCACATCGAGGCCACCATGAGATACCGCCTTATACTTGTGAGAATGGCCCACATGGAAAAGACCAGAACAGCAAGTACTGGTGAGGATGTAGAGAAAAGGAACCCTCCTATATTGTTGGTAGGAATGCAGATTTGCCTAACCTTTCTGGGAAGCAATATGGAGGAGTGTAAAAAGTTTAAAAATGGAAGTAATTTAGATACAGACACACACGTTGAAGAATATCATGTGGAAATAGTGGTAGGGATCAGGACTCTGTCACCTTGTGTTACTGGTGGGGACCATGACAATAGAGGGTACATGAAACACCAAGATGAAGCCAGTGACAAAGTTTACTAGGAAGCTAGGGAGCTCCTGATCAGTAAGGCCTGAAGAAGAGTCTTGAAGTCCTTTCTTTGTACGTGGAGGATTCTGTTTAATTATGCATTCCTTCCTCAGATCTTCCCACCCAGCTTTCTGAATTTGAACTTGCCTCCCAATCTACCTAAAGGACACCAAGACACTAAATAAAAAAGACACCTGTATAAATTCAAATGTTCATCTCAGCACTATTTACAATAGCCAGGCTATGGGAAAAACCCAAATGCTCCAAAACTGATGAATGATTGAAAATGATGTGGTATATTTATACAGTGGAATATTATTCTGCAATCAAAACTGACAAATATGACACGTATGTGATAACATGGATGGACCAAGAGGAAATCCTATTAGTAGAAATAAGTCAGAAAGGAAAAGGCAGAAACCAGATGTTCTCACCTATAGATGGGATAGAGGAATAACAAACAAAAAAAAGAGGAAAAAGTCAAAATAAGCTGATAACAGAACTGGGACAAGCAACCAGGAGGGTAGAGGGGAGAGAGATAGCAGGGAAGGGAGGAGCACAAGAAGACCTAGATGAAGGTTCATGGGTGATAAGGTAGAGGGAGAACTCCAGGGAATGCAATGATGTAATGTGTGTATGCATACATATATACATATAACATATATATATACATACATATATACACATATACATATACATACATAAATATGCAAACAACAAAATGATTAATTTCAAAAACTGAACTTGCCTCCCTTTCTCTTGTTAAGTCAGGGGAAACTGTGAAAAGTCACTCCCAGGTCTTTAGATCCTAACAGGTCTTGTCCAGTCTTTGAGACAAGTCATAGACCTGCTGGGAAGTTGTAAAGTAGAAATTCAGAGTTCTGTTCTGGGTGGGAGGTGTTAGAACCCTTTCCTATCCCTTGCATTGTGACTGTGCAGGTAAACTAATGCACTGTGCTTTTCACTTCTCTATTCTAGCTCAGTTACTTAAGGATTCTGCTTCAGGAGTAGCTGGGAAAAAATAATAACAACAACAATAAGCTGTGCCTGCAATGCTGACTGCAGTTTGGTTCATTTAGCAAAGCACTCACCTAATAAATCAATGTTATGTTCAAAACCAAAACAGAGACAAGAAATGCTTTTCTAAAGGTGCCTAAGACACCTTAGGGGTCCAAGAACAAGAATCTCTTCTTGTAAACATTTCTCCCAGGCTGAGATGTAGCATATTTCTGAATCACTAAACACATCTTCACTCCCAAATTGTAACAAAATATGATTTGATTCTCAAACATTTATTCTGAGATACTTATGCAGAAAAAGTTTGCAAACAAAATAATCACCTCAGGATGGACTTTGAGGTCCTTTTTCTTTCTACAAACCTCTCTCATTTTTCTTATGAATGTATTTCTAAATATCACACTCCTGTTTCCCTTTCATTAATCCAACTGGACACGCCTCATTTGGTTTGATAATAACTCCAGTGTATGTGATTCAAACTCTTAAAAGTCATCTAGTCTTTCCCAGATGAATAGCAAATGTGTGTGTGTGCCTGTGTGTGTGTGTGTGTGTGTGTATGTACAGAGATATATGGGCATGTTTGATGATATTTAGAAGCAGATACTTTTCTTCATGCTTTGTTTTTCTTTTCTTTTCACTTTTTTTTTGAAAGCTTACTCCTTCTGCCACTTTTCACAGTGTGAGAGGCATCTGCTTCCTGGGAAGAAAATGAATAATTGTGTGCTGTAACCACAGGAGTACAGGTGTCTATCACATCCAGGTCTTCCTGAGCAGTATCTTCCTCTAGTCAGTTTGCTGAAGGCTTCTCAAGGGACTTCATCATGAAAAGCATCTGGCAGGGCTCTGTAATAATTAAATATCAGGTTATTTTTGAGTGTCTATTTGGTGGAATCCTAGACTGACTGTATAGACTGTTGCTAAGTTTCACGTAACAAATATTTGTCACTATTTTCCCTCCCCCCAAAAAAATAATATTATCATTGTTTACCTTGGACATTGGTTCCCCCAGTGTACAGTTAGTTGTCTCTAGAGATAAAGTGCTTGAACTAACATAGAGGCCAGTGATGGGATATGATAGGAAAAAGATATTTTTTGTATTGAGATAACCTTCCTTCTTGACATTTAGGGCTGATCCTAATGCAATGAGGAGCAAAAAGACCATCTACGAACTATTTATTTCTAGAGAGTTGAACCACTACCCAGTGAAAACTTAGGTATAGCTAGATATGCAGGTGATAAGAATGAATAGCAGAACAATTTAAAAGAATCTGAAAGGAATCATATCTAAATCCAGGAAGTGGGGTATCTTATTATTATTATTATTATACTTTTTTGTTGTTTACATATTCATGAGTATAAGTATATATATATATTATATATATGTATGTATGTATTACATCATTACATTCCTCAGGGTTCTCCCTCCAGTCCATCACTTGAGAACCCTCTTCTTAATCTTCCTGTATTCCTCCCTTCCCCAATTTCAACCTCCCCCAACCCTTCCCCTAGAATACTGTCCCAGCTCCATTGTCAGCTACTTTGGATTTTTCTTGTCTTTTTGTTATTCATATGTTCCATCTATAGGTGAGACTATCTGGTTTCTGTTTATTTCTTTCTGACTTATTTCTGCTAATATGATTCCCTCTAGGTCTCTCCTTGTTCCCATAGATACTTCATTTTTGTTGGTTTTGATTGCAGCATAATATTCCATTGTGTAAAAGTACCACATCGTTTTCAACCTTTCATCAGTTTTGGGGCATTTGGGTTGTTTCCATATCTTGGCAATTGTGAATAGTACTGCAATATAGATCAAGTGCAAGCATCTTTTTGAATTAGTGCTTTGGTGTCTTTTGGGTAGATTCCTAGCAGTGGGATTGCTGGATTGATGTTTGTTTTCATGAGTTTGAGGATCCTCCACACAGTTTTCATGAGTTTGAGGATCCTCCACACAGTTTTCCACAGTGGTTGAACCAGTTTAACTCCCTACCAGCATTGTAAGAATATCCATTTCTCTCCATATCCATCTGATACGGGCCAATCATACTGGTGTAAGATGGTATCTCATTGTGCTTCTGAGTTGTATTTCCCTGATTACTAGCAATGTTGAACATTTTTCCATATGCCTGTTGGCCATGGGGCATCTTATGAACAATTAATTGCATTGTTCTACCGAATCAGTGGCATGAAGTAAAAAGGGAGGAGACCATTCTATAAAACATGTTCATATATTTTTAAAAAGATGATTGCCACACTAACTATAGGTGAGATTAAATGAGGCTTGGAGTTAACTTTATAATGCTTAACAAAAAGATAAAAAATAACAGTAAATAATAGGTGAAACAAATGAGACAAACCTTTCGATAGTTTTTGAAACTAAGTGCTGCATATGTGGGAGTTCACTTTTGAGTTTTTTCTTTACTTTTATTAGGTCAGAATATATTTTTTATTACAAAGGTACATGAAGTATGGAGTCCCAGACTTAGGGTCAAGTTTTTTTTTTTTTAATTTATATATGAATTTCATAACATTGTAATCCCAGGGGTTTACCTCTCCCCCACCCTCCCCTCCATCCCCTCTCTTTCCCTCCTGCTCAAAGTTGTGCACTTCAGTTTGGTGCTTCGCTTGTTTTGACTTTTCCTCAAGGCTTTTGTTTATTTTTTCACTATATCCCATATATTAGTGAAGCCATTTGGTTTCTGTCTTTTTCTTTATGGCTTGTTTCTGCTAATATGAATTCTTCTAAGAACATCCATGACTTAGGGTCAAGTTTTATCTTTCCCTTCTGATTTACTAGTGTGTTCAATTAACATTAACTTTCCTAGCTTCCTTCTTATATTCTCCTAAGAAATACACATTGCCTTTTCATTAAAAAATCATTTGTGCTGACATATTCAAAGGATGGGAAATAACATGTTCAGTAAACAGCAAATGGTCATATATATTCACATTATTTTCACCAATGAAATATTCTTGCAAGTATAGGTCTTGTCTATGTCTGCGTGTATGTATGTGTGTGCATTCATAATGTCAAAAAATATTACGAAGTGTCAACTTGAAAGGGTCAGTTCACAAATCAATTTTTACTCCAAAATCCTTCTCTCTCTCTCTCACTCACCACACCCTTAATCCTGCATTTATTTAGAAAAAAATGCCTCATCCTAAGGAACATTTTTAGTGTCAACTTTAAGATATAGGAGAATTTCCTCGGTAACATTTTTCCTTTTCAACAAGAAGCAAGACCAAGACTACTGTTTTTGATCTTTCTAAGCAAAGCAGTATTTGGATGACTTGGTGTAACTGGCAGAGTTTCTAGTAAATAGTTTAAGCACACAGAATGCAGATAGCCTTTAATTGGACTGTTTTACTTAATTTGTTTATGTTTAATTCCATTAGCATATTATTGCCTTTACAAATTTTAAGCACTTTATATCCAAACAGGTTCAAGGTACTCAAGTGTAAAGGACAAGATTCCTTTTAGAATGTATTCCCATATTGTGAGATGGAGCAGGGTTATTTTAATTTCTACTATCGTCATTAAAATACCTACAGGAAGTTCTCTAGAAGGTTTAATGCATTTATGATTTCTGTTTTCATTTTTTTTATTATCTTGGAGAAGATGTGGAAAAAGCAGACATAATTGAAGGAGGAAATGAGGAAATTCTCCCACTAGAGCATTGTACATTCTAGAATAAGTGTACAACTGTCTCCTTAGCTAGGATGCTCACTAATCTCCTGCCCAGAATGTGGGCTGAAAATTGTTTGTGCCTGTTTGTGGGCTGAAGAATTGGCTGTATTGCCATTTTAATTGCAAATAAATTATAATTGATTTCTTTTTTACCTGACATACAGAGCTTAACATCCATTAGTTATTATTCCAGTAGCACCCTTTCATCACTTTAAGATGAAGGATGTTTGCAAGAGGAATTCTGCCAGATTATAGGATCATTAAACTGATCCCGATTCATCATCCTTCATAAAGTTTAGCTGTAATCTGCACATTTATATGATAATATTCCAGTTATGATGAAATGTTCCCATATTATACCTTTCGAATAAGACAGCACCAGATTAACTCTTTCTCTTCTTTCCTACGACGTCACTGTTGATTACAGTGTGAATTTGATTTCAGCAGACTATATATATATATTGGACATAGCAGCGTTCATTTAGGCATCTTAAGAACCCTGTACAAGCATTACAGGAAGACCCTTTAGGGAATTAGAAAATTCTCAGAAGTGCTTCTTGTTGCTGTGTTATCCGTTGTGCTAAAGTGGATGATCATACTGGTTGAGATGACACAATCCTTTCATCCTCATTAACTCTCCCCATCTTCACAGCATTCTAACAGATATTGAGAAAATATAGCAGAAGGTCAATTGTCTGAGGAAACATCAACCACCCATCCAAATGCCTAGAGTAGAGGTAACCACTTAGCTGGAGCCAAAATAGATAAGTTGGCATCTTTCCCTTTCAGAACCACACTCGTTTACTTATCTGTGTCACCAATAAGAAAGGTAAGAACAAGAGTTAAGCAAGAAGGAATGGGAAAGCAGAATTTGCATCCTAAATCAAAGACAGAAGGGAACTGAAGACATGCATAAACTCTCTTAAGTCTGAATATTTATGAAAAGAACTAAGACATTTTATAGAGGAGAGAAAGAGCCCAAAGAAGATGCCTATTCTCTCCACTCACAAATTTAATTCTGTTTTAGATCTTCTCCTTGCTACAAAGAAAGTCCTGTTCTTCATCACTAAGGTCCATTCTAAGATTGCTTGATGAGAATGAGATGGGTGGACTAGATTGGAGTGGGGAGCTGGGTAAGGGCTGTGTAGAGAGAGTAAGAGCTAAATATGTCTGAAGCTACAAGGTATATCATCCCTCTATTCTTCCATCATTGGAAATGCTCTAGATGGCTATAAGATTGTAAACAATCCATTAATAAAATTAAACCATGCATTATTTACATAAATTATGTACACATGATCATAAGGATTCCATAAATCATATTTTATTTAAAGATACTTAGCTTACCATCAAGTACTTGCTATACATGAAAATTCCGAGTACTTCTATCTACTAAGAAATCCATTAAATAGTGCTTCTAACAAATCGTGCCTGAATCTTGAACTTGACTTTATTTTACTTTTTCTTCACTTACTGAGACAGAAAAAAATTATAAATTTAACAATCTCTTTTGACTTCATATAACATGATCTCATTCCAGCTTTATTACTTTGAGCACAGTGAACAATTGTTTACTTTAGTTATTACAAGTATAGGTAGTGTTTATCAAAATCTCTTAAAACACTTAGTAAATGAAGAAATTTATTTAGACAGATGATTATTGAGAACAAAAGGGAAACTGAAGATGCTTATTTAAAAGAAGCACAATTGTAATTTTAATTAGTATGCCAGTAAGGAGAAAGCCTGTTTTAAAAGCTTTTATGAATTTGGACCACAATGAGTTCTATGATGGTGTAAAACATTCTGCCTTTCCACCAGCCTTGTAACACCAAGGTGATCATCAAGGTAACTTGATTTAACCAAGAGGACACAAGAGCAATACATAAAATCTTGCTTAGAAACAGAGTTCACTTTAGTTTCAATTTAATAAGACTATGAAATTATTTTTTTTAAATAACTCATTAATATTGTCTGATGAGAACACTACATACTGAATTTTGTTACTTTTGTAAAAGTATTCTATTAAAATAACTTAAAGATAGTCTACCATTTTCAGAGTTTAATATTATTACAATGATTTTTGTCATAATTCTGACATTATATAAAGACAAAAAAATATCAATTGAGCAAATGAAGTTTCTTGAGATAGAATAACATGAGGATAAAACTTTCTGATGCAAATATTTAATATGTGTGTATAAGCAAACACAAACTGATGTTAAATTAACACTTAATATGGTATAAAAAACATTTTTTTTCAAAAAATTTGTGTAATTTCCTAGAAAAATAAAAGACAGTTCTTTGTGTGTGTGTGTGAACTCTTCATTTTACAGTAATCCAGATGTGATTTAATTTCAAAATTGTCCATGTTTGGAAGTTCTAAAGGAATCTATTCATCTTGAATGAAAACATTACTGATGGCCGAATATGTATATATACATATAATATATGCTTAACTTATATATATATAATTTGTATGTAAACAACTCGTTAATATTTTATATATAATAATATATAAACCATATATTATATATAACTCATTAATATTATCTGATGAGAACACTACATACTGAATATATAGACTATCTTTGTTATTTTAATAATTTTACAAAAGAAACAAAATTCAGTATGCAATGTTCCCATCAGTTAATATTAGTTATTTAAAAACATATATAAAATACATATGAAATTTATATAATATATATTATTGATCTTGAAGGCACTGATACTAATGGCACAAGAAGTAGAATGCATTTGAGCCCAAGTTCTTATACTACGGTAGCTTTGTATTGTAAATAACAGTGTTTAGAAATTGGTTAAAAGATGTTTTGAACTCATCTCACCATAACCCTTGACCTCAAGATTTATTTTCAGAGACTATTTTGTGCTCTTGTTTATATGTGTTTTCTTAAATATTTAATAAAAAAAAGATGACACATTTTATTTGAGCAAAAAAAATTCCATTTTGATTGAGTTTTGTCATTCCATTTATTAGTATGATCCAGATGTGTTATCTAATTCAAATTTCTGATAAACAGAATGGAGTTTTTAGACATCTACTAACCTCTACCAGATAGTATTGCAGATGCTATTGCTTTTCTTCAGTATTATTAAAATAATGTATAATAGGATCAATACCTCATGTAATAGTGTCCCTTAACTCAGATGTGTTTCTAGCCTGGATGTGGGAGTCAAATATACAAGTAAATGAAGTACAATATGAAATGATTAGAGATATGAACAATAGGGTAAGGAGGAGAGAAATTCTCCCACAAATTCTCCTGTTAACACTGTATTGTAGATAACTTGAGTCAGGAAGAATAATATGTATTCTATTATTCTGTTTATTCTTATTATTCCCTATACTAGCATATCATAACATATTTAATGAAATTGACATAAGAATAACATTTATAGGATTATTATTAAGGCCTGGCTTTGCAAACATGGAAAGACACTAAGACTGGAATCAGGAAACACCTATGTTAACATCTCAGTTATATCCGTAGCTGTAAGCTTCATGGAGGTGCTATTGTAGATGATGTGAAATTAAACGAAGTCCAAATATTGTATCATTGCTGTATCTGGCATGTGAAATAGATACAGTAGAAACATAACCTTCAAACAGTACCTTATAATTTTTATAAGATTCGAACAATACCTTATAATTTTTATGTAATGAAAGTGTGACCATCACCCTATACAAGGCAATTTATGAAAGCCAAACCCAAACCAAAACATAACAGATGCTATTTTAAGATTGTAGCTAACATGCCGAAGGTCAAATGAATTCTAATAGCAAAGCTGTGCCTGACTAAGCATGGCAAATAACACTCTATTAGGCAAATCTCAAATGATGAATTTTTAATGCAATATGGTGATTAAACCAAGGTCTTCATTTGCCTCTTTGAAAAGGATTTGTAAAGAATAATTGAAAACCATAGTAACAATATTGAATTAGTCCTTGTAATTTTTCTGCTCAAAATTCAATGGAGATTTTCCTTGGAAATGTTGTATACACTCATCAGTAAATATTGTGGAAGAAATCATCAGTGGTGTCTAAGAAAAATGGGTGGATACTTCATTGGGGAGAAAATCTGCTTAATGCAACTATATGAATCTTTTGAAGACCCCCTCCCTAGGCGTCATGGGACTTTAGCAAAGAATATGAGCCTGTGGGATTCAAGTTTGACTGAAACTAACATCTTCTAGGCACACTTCAATTCCAAAGTCAGTCATTGAGAAAGTGAACTAAAGTGTACTTCCCACCAAGTCCATGAATGAGAACTCCACTTAAATGGTGAAATTACAATTAAGAGAACACAACGATCTAATTGCTTGCAAAAAAAAATAAACTCTAGCTGTAGATGTTTCCTACTGATCACAAATAAACAAAACATGTCTATTGTGAACTATTTGGAGCTCCCAATAGACACATGTAGTGCACGCATAAAATTCGGTTAAAGTAATCTTTTCCTTGATATGTGTCCCTCCATTTTCATATATAAATTCACATTTCCTGTTTGCATAAGACACAGAGTGTTAAATGAATGGAAAACAGTTTTGTTAGTTGTAGGAATAAAGTAGACAGCTATGACTGAAATTAGTGCTAACACCGTGTTTGCAAGCACTACTTCTAGCATTGAGTGACACAGACAATTGGGAGGAGTTGTGGGATGCACATATTGCCAGGAAGGGTTAAACAATGGTAAAAGAGGAGGCTATAAAGGTCCACAGAGAATCAGTGAAGAAGTTAGTTATATATTAGAGATATTAAAAAAAAAGGCAAACATTTTTATTCATGTCAAATATAGCTTATTTCCAGTGTAAGTTATTTAACACTCCCTGAAATGAATGAAAACCTTTGTTGACAAACGGTAATCCTTGAAGCCCTAGACCACTCATTCTGTAGTAAAAGAACTATAAACAAGTGTATATTCCCGATATCTTACAGTTTACCTGTGAAAATTCATCTCTCTTCTTCAGTGGCCTGACTTGGATACATAGGTAAAGGTCAGTGTCATTTTCCTGTCTCATTGAAGGACCATCTATGGAAATGCTAAACTATTGGAAAGGGAGCTCTAGAATTCTATCTGAATAATTAGCAATTTCTGCAGTTTTACATTTGAGTCATCACTTTTAAATGTGTTTTTAGATTTATTCCCCCCAAAGCTTAGGTTAATAAAAAGGTTTCTATGCTTTGTTTGAATAGATTGAAAATTTATTGAAGAAACCCCAGTTGAGATTGGAGGGAGGAACTTGGATAAAATATCTATTACCATCTATCTTCTTTAGTCCTTATTGGATCAATTGAAAAACACTCTTGTCTTCTAGAAATTCATCAACATCTAGTCTTACAACATCTAGCCAAACTGATCATATCAATTGTTATTTATTAGAATTGTTTAATGACTAACAGTTGTCCAAATTTGACTACTGTCAAGTAGTCAGTTCCTCTGCCATCTTGTTTCTAAGGTGTACTTCAGCAAGGATTGTGTTTTGTTGTGCAAAGAACTTTCTGGGCCTTGACTTAGAGCCAATATTTGAAAGGGGTCTGTTCTGAGCAACTGAGGATTTATGAAGGAATAGCATCAGTATTTTTTAAGAGATGTGATAAATTTATAAGAAAAAAGGCAGCTTTTAGAAAATAACAAGAGGTAAATGGATTGTGGGAACTGAAATATTGGTAAAGATGCAACTTAACTGAATTAGTCAGGAATGATGATTGAGAATGAGATGTTTTAGCAGAATTCTTAAGTCAAAATTAAGAACCGATTTTTGTAAGTTGGAAAATTAATTTTCAGGAGTTAAAACAGCCTGAACAAAGGAGCAAATACAAGGATAGTGGTATTTTAGGCTGTGAAGTTATAATGCCTCTATATAATATCTTCCTCTGATGTTTGTGTGGTATAGTCTTCATTATATCTTCAATCAAGTGATCTACTTTTGCTTTGATAGTACATATGAGTAAGCTATGAGCTATATCTCTTAGCTTTTATGTGTCTACATCTCCTTTGCTTTGGAAATAGTATGTCTCAATTAATTAATAGCTTATGCTAATTCTTGAGAGTGTTGCACTTTAACTCTCTAGGGAAGTACAGTGGAAGTCTCAAAACCATTACATTGTTCCTTAGAGCTTAATCAGCTTAAACCCCAAAGGGAAAGATTTCTGAAAAGCCCCTGATTACTAGTTAGAAGCTGCCATTATTGATTAGATTTGTTTAAGGGCTAACAGTTGTCCAACTTCTTGTAAAGTATTCAGTTCCTATGCTATCTAGTCTTTAGGGTATATTTCAACAAGGGTTGTATTTTGTTATGCAAGCAACTCTGGGCCTTGACTTAGCAAGTCTAGAATTTAGTTTCTTTGGTACTCCATGGTATGAAAGATGTCCTTATAAGAAAAAAGATATTTCCAGGATATTCAATTCCAAAGGGTATCTTGAAGATTAGTTGGCCTGGGTGAGGCTGTTTGAATAATGTAACATTAAAAATAAACATAATAGTTGTTTAAGAAAACACCTTTGCAATCTCTCAATCACTCTTTAACTTATTCCAAATCTTTTTTTCCAAAATTATTAGACCATCATATCTGAAAAGTCGAGTGACCTTTCCCACTAATAAAATAGATTTAAAGTAATCTCTCACCCACCTCAGAATATTTGCTCTTTCCAAGGTCATCAATAATGTCCATGTGACTAAGGCAATTGGCATTTTCAGCTCTAATTTTATCCTAATTTTTAGTTGTCTTCCAGGAAACTGACATTTCACTCCTGGAAACATCTTTCTTGTAGAATCCCAGGACACACAATTAAGTGGATTTTATTGGGTGCTGGAAACCCAATTCCCAGTTTCTTTTGCTGGCACTTTTGTTCTTAATCATCCATTAATTTTATGGAAGGAGAAAAAAAATCTCAAGGGTGTGTCTTGTTTCTCTTACGTAGTTTCTTATTCCATCTAGTTTTGAACATTTTAGAAAATCTTATTAACTTATCAGTTATTCCTTGATGATACTTAATCATGTTATGACTAGAAACCTCTTAATAGTTTTTAAATCAAATGCATAGCAACTGAAAACTTACCATGTACCAAGCATTGGACAGGATTTTGGAAATAAACTGATGAAAAAAGCAGACCAGATTTTGGCCTAAAAGTGACATATAATATAGAGTTATTCAAAGAATATTTTATTCATGTCACAGTGAATTTCCTTTGACAAAAGCAGTATAGATATGTGCTAATATTTGTCATCTAATTGGATATTGGACAAGAGAGTAAATAAGTCTAAGACTTTATGAAAAACTTTCAAAAGTCTAAGACTTTATGAAAAACCTTCAAAATTTGTTTTGGGTGCTATAATCACACCTTTTCACTAACTGCCATTTGCCATTAATTATTTTCCTATTTCCCACTATATTTGGGTATTCCTAAAATGTGATTATAATTTCTACAAAATATATCCAAATACTCATTACATATACATATGAAATTATATATACAGATAACTGTGCAGAAAAGTACAAGAGTAAATTTAAGATTTAGAACATTTTCTTAAATGTTTTATAATGTCTAATCTTAATAGTTCTTCTGTATATTCATAATTACTTTTGCTTCTTAAATATATTTCATACTATAATCATTGCTTAGTAGCTTGCTTTTATGATCTAAAAATGAATCAAGATTTTTACTCAGATCAGTAGACTGCTTTATCAAAATGATTTTTAATTCATATCTTGTTTTTAATATTGAGAATCTACCACTTATATGTCCATTTATATAGATGCTGTATTTGTCTTTTTGTTATTGACACTACTTTTTTTTTTCTTTTGTAATTTAGAATTATAATTTAAACATTATTTTTGTTGGTAAATAATTATTAAAATTAAAAATGAAAGACTTTTCTCACATTAATAACTTTTTAAATGAATTAGTATTTTTGTACTATCCTTGTAAGTATAATAAAGTACTTTCAAATATGTAATTATAATAGAACACTTTCAAATATCAAATAGAGCTCTTTTTTAGTAGAAATGACAGTCAGATGATTGGTTATTAATTTTTGTTTTATTACAAGTTCAATATTCCTTTGGAGTTTTCAGTATGATTGTGAGTCTCATGGAAGATACAAGGAATGGAATGGGGATTAACTTACATGTTTACTTGTAAGGATGTTTCTTCTTGGTTATTCTTGGCAGCTGTTTACTTTTTATTGGTACAAAGGAAAAAGTTACACATATTTTACAATCTAGAGTTCTTCTAGAGAATTTTGCATAAAAGATAGTTGATCTGTTAGAAAAAAGGCAAATTAGGGAATTACAGAAGGGTCAATTAATATTATCTTGAAAACCCCAAAATAGTTATTTTTTTAAATAGCATAATATGGAGACACTGTAGGTTGTAAACAGCCTTAAAAAGCATAATAGCATAGGAAGTCAATAGTAAAAGCTCTAGTGATGGTTTGATTTTAGGCTGACTCCACTATTAAGATAGGACTGCTAAGATCTTAATAGGAAAAAAGAGTTCAAAGCTCTACTTGAAATGTAGCTCTTTCCTAATATATTCACCTTTTAATTAGTCATAAAAACAAAAGGGAGCAGATGCAGATACATTTTCAAATGATAAATATTCTCAAAATTAATTTGGGAACTGCTTTTGAACTAATTTTATATGAGAAATACTAATACCCCTGGATTTTAAAGCACCGAGAAAGGAAATAGAACTCCTGCTTCCTTTTCCCCTACTTCTCAATGGAAAGAGATTATTATACACATTCAAATATGTGCATTTCTATTTATCTGTGTATGTCATACATATAGACTTCTTAGTAGATGTTCCTGAGATTTGTAGAGATCTCTATTTCTTCTGCTTCCTAGTGCTTCATCATTATCTCATTGCTTAGGAAAGTTAAATGGTTAATGCGCTTGGCATATATTATGTTTTCTTTTCACCAAATCAGAGCACCTGGCTACTCTTAAGCTCTCAAACATAATTATCCAGAAACCCTGAGGTAATTTTAAAATTTGGCAGGATCACTTAAATGTTAAGCAAACAATTAAAAATAAAAGTGTCAGTTAACAGAATCATCCAATATCTTATGCCTCTTCATGATAATTTATAGAACATGACATGAAAACTTGGTCTGATCACTCATTTTTCTAAGCACTATGTAGAATGTGTTGGAGTTAAAAATAGAACTAAATGATTAAAATGAGACCAAATGAGAGATGCTAAAGACCTTCAAAGAAAGAACAAAAACGCAGATGTAAACAGTAAGAAGATAAGTGTTTGCTCATCATAGAATGCAATGTATGACACAGAACGGGACCACTTATGGAAGATTTAATTTGACCACCCATGCTCATAAAAGCATACCGCTAATTCAATGAGCAGAACTTGCCTGTAACTATGGAAGATAAAGAAAGTATATACTGTGCTGAATAACTGGCAGTAATAGGCTCCAGGATGGACCTACATAATTTTTAACTAGTTCTGTTTAAGAAGCAGTTCAGTTTAGGATTTAGGAACATCATTTTTAAACCCAAACAACCTAATTTTTCATCTCATTTGCACTATTTACTTCAATTGACCAAGAACAAGCCACCTAGCCCCCAATGGTGTTAAAAAAATCTGTCTTTCAAGTACTTCTGACATTGTAACAGCCATATTAAGGGTTAAATATCATTAATAAATAGTACCACATTTTAAAGTTATTTAGATGATCTTTGTTCTCTACAAACCTGGTCTATTTAAAAATTAATCGATGGCATTAATTTAACAATTGATAACATCCTTTGTGTGAGTGTAACTTTTAACATAATTAAAACTTGTAGAATACAGAGTCACAGAGGTCAGTAATCCTTAGCATTCCAGCCAAATATGTTCCTAAGCTCAAGAAATAAATCAAGAGACCAAATAAATGCCAACTGACAGCCATAAATCACCATGGTTTTGATAAAATTCATCAACTTCTTCTAATTTCACCTAAGTCCATTGTTATCTTAGTTTGACCTCTTAGCTGAAAAAAGTTCATTTGTTTGACTTACACATCACTTTTACCAATAAACAGATATTCCTCTAATCATTACCCCTCCAATCTATAATTCTACTAATTACAAACCACTTTCATAAGCTGGTATATTGACTAAAACACAGTTATATTTCAAATATCTTAAAATATGGGAAGACAAGTATCTTAGAACGAATGAAATTATTTGCATGCTTTTTGATACCTTTGATTTTTCGTTAATTAGATGGTGCTTGATTATATAATTATTTCTTTAATAGAATATATGCCCCATCAGATGTAAGCAGCATGAAAGTAGAGCCTTTGCCTAACTCATTTATCATTTATTGACAGAATAAATATTCATGGAACACCTGCTATATGCAAAATTACCTGCGACCAAAAAGCAAAGCAAAACTCTTTCTTCTGTAAAGACCTCAAGCATATCACAGCATCACCATTTCTGATGCCCAGCGGTTATCTAGCTTGTATGGATTTTGAAAAGAAATGATTGCATTTATACATATAAGGGGAGTCCAAAAACACACATTTGACTATGGCAAACAAGTGTCCCATTAAACATTTTCCTAACTAAATAGTTAACAGGTAATTTTCTGTCAAATGCCAATTGGTCTTTGATTTAGGTTTGGGAGGGTGTGGGGTTGAGTGCATAAGGTGCCTGCGATAACTACTGAACTCGATCATTGTCATATAATCACGGTCATGGGCAATACATCAACAAAGAGGAGTGTCTGTATTTCAAGTAAACTTTAATTAAGAAATAGGCTGTAAGATGAATTAGCTCCCTGCATGTTACCAGCCTCTGTCTTAGACTGTGTTTATTGCCTCACTGCTCTGAATAGATGTGAAAGTAGCTTCAAAATGCTGAACTACTACTGCTGTGTTGAGAGCCCCACTGTTTTTGTTGCTTCTATTGCCCACATACAAGCTTCTTAATCCTTTCCTAGACATACTTAGCTTGAACAGAATGTTCTAGAGCGAGTCCAACCAATGGAGTCCATGGTGATACTGCCTCTTCAGGAATGGAAACTCGACAGTCAAAATTTTATAATCTGAGCTGAAATATTGATTTCAAATACCTGCGCAGCTAAAGCAGCCATTGGCTTCTAGAACCCTCTTATTCCCTACATATGCCAAAGTGACCTTTAATATTTGTACTGTTCATTTTTATTTTCCTGTTTATGGAAGGACACTTTGGTATGTTGATGTTTTTAAATGCTAATTTTGCTTGCTATCCAATTCATTTATCTTTTTTTATCTAGTAATTTTTACTTTCATTTTATCCTTGAAATCTTTAACAGATATCTGGCATCTCCCTCAAAGTGATGTGATCTTATTAATCAACTCCATTCAAATATAATTATTGAATCGATTGTGACTATACATAATCCTGCTACCAGGTATACACCTATTTCTATGAAAGGAACAGGTCAGAATTTGTCATACTTGGATAAAATCAAGGTACAATGGATTTCACATTTTTGATGGGGGTCTCTCAATTTAGTAATCTCATTGGAAAAGCTAATTATATTGATAGACATGTCTTTTTAATCAAATATTTATCCACTTATTCAAAAGCTGCACTATTTTAAGATGAAAGATGTTGTTTTATTTTTAATTAATTCATTAATTAGTTAATTTTATTTTTCAACGTTGTCTACCCCAGGGTTCTTCCACCACCTTGTCACCTGTAAACTCTCATCTTAATATTTTGTGCCCATCCCAAACCCCATTCTCCCCCTTGCCCTGTATGTTCTGCTGACAGTTTCAGATTTTTCTTATCTGTTTGTTTATTTTCTCTATGCCCCATATATAAGTGAGATTATCCAATGTTTCTCTCATTTCTTCTAGCATGATTTCTTCTAGATCGATCCTTGTTGCTGCAAATGATGTTTGTCTTTTTTGATTGATTAATAATATTTTATTGTGTACACATACTACAGCTTTCTGGTCCACTAGTCTCTTTTGGGGTATTTGAGTTGTTTCCTTATCCAGGTTATTTTAACTAGGTGCTGCAAAATATCCAAGTACAGTTGTCCTTTAGAATTAGTGTTTTTGTATCCTTTGGGTAGATTCCTAGAAGTGGGATTGCTGGATCGAGTGGTAGTTTCATTTCCAGTCTTTTGAGGGCCCTCCACACAGCTTTTCACAGTGGCTGGACCAGTTTACATACCCACCAGCAGTGTAAAGGTGTCCCTTTCTTTCCACATCACGCCACCACTTGCTATTGCCTGTTTTTATGATATGGGTCATTCTTATGGTGAAAGATGGTATCACAGTGTAATTTTGATTTGCATTTCCCTGATTATTAATAATATTGAACATTTTTTTCATATGCTTATTGGCCATTTGTATTTCCTCTTTGAAGAAGTGTTTTTTTAGGTCTTCACCCCATTTTTTTTGCTGGGCTTTCTGTCTTGGTTTTGTTAAGCTGTGTGAATTATTTGTTAATCTTTGTTGTCAGACCTTTATCACTTTTCTGTGGGGCAAAATTTATTTTCTCATTCACTTGGGTTTGTTTTTGTTTTGACTATATTCTCTTTTTAATTTTATGTAGTCCCAGTAGTTAGTTAGTTTGTTTGTTTGTTTATTTATTTATTTAATTTGTCTGTTTGTTTATTTATTTATTTTATTTACTTATTTTTCATTGTTTTAGCACCTGTAGAGGTTTCCTGAGTTTCCTGAAGTGTAAGTTTTGGAGTGTTTTGCCCATATTTTCTTCTTTGTAGTTTATGGATTCAAGTCTCACATGCAAGTCTTTTATACATTTTGAGTTAATTTTTGTACATGGTGTGAGGAAGTAGTCTAGTTTCTTTTTTTTTTTTTAATGTAGTGGTTCAGTTTTCTCAGCACCATTTATTGAAGAGTCTCTCTTGTTTCACTGTATGGCATTTGCTCCTTTGTCAAAAGTTAATTTACCACACATGTGTGGCTTTATTCCTGGGCATTCAATTCTTTTCCACTGGCCTCTGTTTGTTCTTACTTCAATATCACACTGTTTTCATTATTATGATCTTATAGTATAATTTGAAATTTGGGAGTAAGTTACCTCTGTTCATTCTGTTTTGGAGTGCTTTGGCTATTTGAGGTCTTTTTATTACTTATAAATTTCAGCAATTTTTACTCTATTTCTTTAAAGAATGTCATTGGAGTTTTTGGGGGGATTGCATTGAATTTGTAAATTACCTTTGGCAAGATGGCTATTTGAAAATTATTATTTCTGCCCATCCATGACCTGGAGATGTTTTTCCATTTCTTTAAGTCTTCTTCTTTTACCAATATTTTACAGTTTTCTTTGTATAGGTTTTTCACTTCTTTTGTTAGGTTTATTCCCAGGTATTCGATTTTCATTGGTGCAGTTGTGAATGGAATGTTTTTTTTTTTTGTTTTTTTTTTTAGTTTCTTCTTCTGTCTTATTTTTTTGCATATAAAATGACACGATTTTTTGTGTGTTGATTTTGTAGCCAGCTACCTTACTAAACTGGTTTATTGTTTCCAGTAGTTTTTCTGTGGCTATGTTGGGGTTTTCTATGTAGTGAATCATATCATCTACATATAATGATAGCTTCATTTCTTTCCCTATTGTATTCCTTTTATGTCTTTCTCTTGCCTTAATACCCCAGCTAGAACTTTCAGTACTATGTAGAAAAGTAGTGGTGAGAGAGTGGGCATCCTTGCTTGGTTTCAGATCTTGAGATGATTTCAGTTTTTTCATATTTAGGATGATATTTACTGTAGGTTTGTCATAGATGCCTTTATTATATTGAGATATGTTCCTTTTATCCCAAGCTTTTCAAGGTCTTTTATCATCAATGAACGCTGAACTTTACAAAATGCTTTTTCTGCACCTAGTGATATGATCATATGTTTTTTGTTCTTCTCCTTGTGATATGATGAATGTTGTTAATTGATTTTCCCTTGTTAAACCATTCCTGTGCCCCTGAGATAAATCCCACTTGATCAAAGTTTCCATAATCCTTCATTGTTGGATTTGATTTGCCAGGATTTTGTTTAGAATTTTTGTGTCTGTGTTTAATAGGGGTATTGGTCTAGAGTTTTCTTTCTTAGTCCATCTTTATTTGGTTTTGTTATTAGCATAATGTTTGCTTCATAGAATGTGTTTGGCAGCTTTCCTTTCTCAAGGTTTTGGAAAAATAACAGTAGTACAGGCATTATTTCATCTTTGAATATCTGGTAGCATTTATGAAACTGCTTCCAGTCTCTTGCTTTTAGAGAGAATTTTGATGATTGCTTTATTTTTGCTGCTTGTGATTGGTTTGTTTAAGTCCTCAATTTCTTCTTTGTTCAGTTTTGTATAGTTCTAAGTTGTAGAGTTCTGAGAATCTGTCTAGTTGTATAGTTCTAAGAATCTGTCCATCTCATCCAGGTTGATGGATTTGCTTGCATATAGATTCTCATTGTATTTCCTGATTATACTTTGAAATTCTACTGTGTCAGTGGTAATTTCTCATCTTTCATTTGTGATCCTGTTAGTTAAGTATTTTCTTTGTGAACCTGACTATGGGTTTATCAGTTTTATTCTTTCTTTTTTTTTTTTTTTTTTTTTTTTTTTTTTTTTTTTTTTTTTTTTTTTTTTTTTTTTTTTTTTTTTTTTTTTTTTTTTTTTTTTTTTTTTTTTTTTTTTTTTTTTTTTTTTTTTTTTTTTTTTTTTTTTTTTTTTTTTTTTTTTGAAGAATCAACTTTTGGCCTTGTTCATCTTCTGGATTTCTAGATTATTTCTTTTTTTTTTTGACTTCTGTTGGGTTTTGGGGTTTTTTGTTGTTTCTTTTCTAGTTTTTCAAGTTGGGAGATTACATTATTTATTTATTTTCCTTGCTTTTTGATACGAGCCTGTATTGCTATGAACCTTCCTTTTAAAAATGCTTTTGCTGAGTCCCAGACATTTTGGAATGTTGTGTCTTCTTTGTCATTTGTTTCAAAGTAAGTTTTAATTTCATCATTGATTTCCTCAATTACCCAGTAGTGGCTCAGAAGCCTGTTGTTCAGTCTCTGTGTATTAGACACTCCCTTTGCTTTCTTTTCATTGTTGATTTCTATTTTGTTGGCTTTATGATCAGAGAAAAAAAGTTGGTATTATTTTAAACTTTGTGTATTTATTAATGTTTGTCATATGTTTTAATATGTGGTTGATTTTTGAGAATGATCCATATATGTTTAAAAAAAAAAGTGTCTTCCTTTATTTTGGGTTGCAGTGTCCTATTAAGTCCCTATGGTCAAGCTCTTCATTTAGAGCTTCTGTGTCTTTGTGTAACTTTCATCTTGTTGATATGTCCTTGGGTGAGAGTGGGGTGTTGAATGTGCATACCACACATGTTTCTCACCAATATCTATTTTCAGCATTGTTAGTATCTGATGAAATTTAATGCTCCCTCCTTTGGTGAGTATATGTCAATAATTGCTATGTCTTTCTGCTTTTACCATTATGTAGTAAGTATCTTTCTTTGTCCCTTGTCACCATTTTTAGCTTAAAATCTACTTCTTTCATCTCTTTGACTGTTCTTATTACATTTGGTTGGAAGTCTTTGTCTGACTAAATATGTAATTCTTCTGTGTCCTCACTGTTGGATTCTGATGGTTGTCTTTCCTTTGGTGGAGTATTAATCCCTGAGGGGGTTGTTTGAATATTTGTGTCTTTTTATTCCTTCTTGTTTGTCTTCGGATTTACTCTAAGCATTGGGCCATTGTGGTGCTTGTATTTGCCGACATGCTTATTCATACTTTCTATCTGTATGTGGTTATTCCGTTTTGTGTTTTTGTTGCTGTGGTTGACTTTGTGGTTTTGGTAAGCTTTTGTGTGGGAAGGTGTTCTACTGCAATCAGTGGGGCTATCCACTGAATGTGTCTTTCCAGATGTTGGGTCTCCCTTCTCCTTCCTGGGTGTCTCCCCCACACCTGTGGCTATTAAGGAAAACTTGCTGTTGTAAAATACCTTGGGGTTTGCTAGGGCTAATGGTGACCACAGTTTGGCTTGAACTTTCCTAGGCTGTATGTGTTTCTTGATTCTTGTTTGTGCTAGTGCCATGAAGTGGCACTTGTGGAGTGACACCCACACTTACTAGCATCTGGGGGTTTCAGGGACCAATTGGCTCCTCCCTGGTACTTCTGCTGACTTCCTCCTGCTGTGGCTTCTGCTGTTACGTGCGGTGCACACAGATGCTGCACTCTGGCATGTGCTGGCATCCCCACAGGCTCCTGTGTATGGCTTGTCACCCACACTACTGGCACCTGCGAAAGGTGTTGTTTTATAATTTGCATGAACTTTCGCTGGGGATAGATATTCTGCTTGATTCCAGAATTCCTGTTTTTCATTGCTTAGAAAATATTTCGCCTCTAGTCTATTGGTTAATCTACTTTTAAAGTTTTGGACAGGAATTAGTACAGAGATGATCAGTTTCTTTTAATATCAAGAAATCATTATTATTTCACTTTTAATTCATTCTATTTCACAATTAATTAGTTGCCAATTTGTATTTTATTTTAGTGTGATTCTTTTATTATTTTAAAGTTTGCAAGTAATTTTCCATATATATGTATATACATGTATTTATATATATGTATTGGCTATATATGTGCATTTTTATGGAAAATATATACATACAGACAGACATATATATTGGGCGAGTTGAATTTTTAGACCACTCTCTGTCTTCAGTTAATGTCAGCTTATATTCATCATAAAGTAGCTCAATTCCTTTTCTGTCTTGTGTCTAGATAAAAGTCTCTTTCCTTCACTTAATTTATTATAGCCCAGAATTGTATCCAATATGTTACATTTTCACTTCTGTCATGAATTACTGAAGAGATAGAAGTGTTTATTTGCCCCCCCAATATCCTGCAAAACAGTCCAGCTATTCATATTCTTCCCTTTTGATTCATACTTCAAGATTCATTTTGTTTCTTGTGTCCTTGAAGTTGAAGTGTTAAGACATATTTAAAAAATTTGGGTATATATTTACTTTCTATATTATTTTTATTTCTCTAAATATATAACATACTGATTCTTATACAAAAAGGCATCATCACCTCTTACACCCATAGTCAGTGAAACTCTCTCCTGTTTTTTCCATTCTACATCTTCTCATTGTCCTAAGAGTTCTCTCATAAGAGAAGACCTGCAAGAAGGGAATAAAAGGGAAAACATAGAGGTAAATATCAGCAAAAGCAGTGTTAGAGTGAAGTAAGGAGTTACTTCTTTGAAAAGAATTCTAGACACAGTTCTTATCACATGCAACATTGACCCGTACAAAGAAAAATGTTAATAATTGGAGTTATTAAAATTAAAACCCGACCTATAAAAGACTCATTAAGGGGATTTAAGTGAAGCTACAAGTTGGAGAAAATATTCCCAAACCAGATATTTGACAAAGAACAAGTGTGCAAAGTTTACAAAAGACTTTCAAGTTAACAACCCAATAACTGAAAACTGGGATCAACTCAGATATTCCTTAATTGATGAATTTTTTAAACTCCAGTACATCCATAATATAGTGAACTACTCAGAAATAAAGGGGGATGGATGGTTGATCAAGCAACAACTCAGCTGTCCACAGAATCATGCTGAGTTTAAAAAGTCCATTCAAAATATCATTTATGACATAATCATGTATTTTTAAAATCCTTGAAATGGCAAAAATAAAGAAAAAGTGGCAGCTATTTCAGAGGTTTTGGAGAAACTGGGAGTGTGAAATAAGTGGATATGGTTTTCACAGTGTAACAAGATAGATCTGGGGTGGGGTAAGGAAAATTTTCTGAATCTTAACCTCAATATCAATAGCCTTATTATAATATTGCACTGTAATTTCACAAGATGATACGACTGGAAAAGTTGGATAAAGAGTACAGGAGATATGTCTGTGTATGAGTCTGTAAATAACTTAAAAATGTTATTTAAAAAAAAGAAGAATGCTAGTTTGTCACCAGAAAAAGATCCAGAAATAGTTTGTTGGGTCACATACCAATTCATTTCCTGGAAAACTAGTAGATGAGGGGAAAAAAATTTTTTTTCTTGCCTCCTATAAGAATGACAGCACTAAATGCAGAAATAATAGATGAATAAAACCTTTTTATAGAATAATTTCAAACAGCAAAGGATGGTATAGTGAAAGTGTACCCAGGTTTTAAAAATACCTTGAAATATTTGTTTTAGAAATTTTAGCGTATACAATATATGCATTATTTAGATAATGCACATATACTATTTAGATAATAACTTGCTGTAATAAGATATTTGAATTCTTTCCAGTAGTTAATTTTCACTATGAATATATATTAAAAATATTTCCTGTTAAAAAATGATCTTTCAACTGATTGTGTGATATTTTCAGTCTCAGGGAATTTGGTTCTTTGTTAATTGGCACCCAACAAAGAAAATATAAAGCTATGATAACATGAGCATTTGCAATGTCTTTATTTTGCGTTTAAGCAATCCATCTGCTTCCTTATAGATTATTGTTTTTGTCGTTAATCCTCTCAATGCGATATTGTTACATTTTGGGAAACAAACAAGAAGCCAGTTGTATAGTATACAACTAGAGAACCCTATTAATATTAAAAATAACTGAAGAGCAAGTGAAAATGTTGACTTTTTCATAGCCTAGATAATTATCCTCCCTCCCTTCCACCTCCTCATATATAGGGAATTATAATCTATTCTCAAATTTATAAGATTAAGGGTTCTGTGTAGATTTGTGGTAGAATATCTGTTCCTTCAATTATATTGATATTCAGTACACAGGGAACTGATGATTTAATTTGTCAATATTATTTACAGCTCCATGGACAATATTGTATACAATATTAATATATTAAGAATAAAAACCTAATTATGCATTTATTGCTTATATAATTATGAGCTAATTATGCTACTAATAGAAAATGTCTTTCACTGCTATTAGACTTCAATAAAGATATTTTTAATAATCTTTACTTGACATTTAGTGTGCAACAAATGTCTTCATAAATATAAATCCAATGCTTTCTTGAGAGAGCTCATTTAAAATAAATGTATGTGACAATGATCTTGTTTAGAAAATATGAGTTTTAAATACTAGGTGGATTTTAACCTATGTTGATTCCTTGAAATTATGGTTCTTTCATTGTCAATGAATTTAAATCCCTTCTTCCCAAGAGTCATTTTTTCTGTTGCAGTTTTTCAGTTACTTTTCTACGAAAACACCAGGTCACCATTGTGATTGTCTCAAAATATTTTTCCCCTTTCATCTGTGTCTGTCATGTTAGTGTTTGAACATTAAGTAGAATTTGTTAAGGTGTGTCATTCATAGTACAAATGTACATATCCTCTGGTACAAGAGTCAATTAGAATGCAACAAGAAAGAATCCTATATATTATAAATTCACAGAAAATCAGTATGTTAAAAGTAGTGGTAAAATATTTAAATATTTCAAAAGTATAATTTTTGAAACAATTAACTATCAATAAAATATTTACCAATCAGCTAATTAAAAAAATATTTGCAATAACGTGACTATATGACAGCAAAATATATAGTAATGATGTACTTCCTCTCCAAATCTAAGGCCTCTTAGGAAAAAATGGGAGAAAATTGGATCAAGCCCTGTGTAGACAGGTTTTCTTTCGCATATTCTACCGTTTATTCATCTGACTTTTATTTGTCTGCCAGTTTAATGTTGTGTGTGGCAGTATGAACAAAACTGAACCCACATTGTCATGGACCTTCTGTGCCAGTGGAGGGAGGAAGAAATGGTGTGTACTGGACCCTTAACAAGTGTTCTGGTGCAAAAGAAAGAAAATTAACAGAGGAATTGCATAGGACTGCAGGGGTAATTTTTTTATATGGGCTAATTAGTCCAACTTCTCTGATATGCTACAGATTGAGTAGGGATTTGAAGTAAATGAGGCGTTAGCTCCATGGCACTTGAGGAAAAACTTTAGAGAAAAGGATAACTAAATCCCTGTTGTTGAGGCATGGAGAGAAGACCATGTGTAGCTGGAATAATGACCAAGTAGAGTCCAGAGACATGTCATAAAATATAGTAAGATATGAAAGTTGGACCTCTCTCATTAAGATGTGAAATTGCCGGAGACATTGCACAGAGAATACAATATCAATCTGACTTATCCTTGTTTGTTTTTTTTCGAAACACACATTTTTTAATGGCAGCGATTGCCGACAAATACATGATTATGCTGGCTATTTTTTAAAATTATGCTTATTAAAGTATCCTTGATTTATAATGCTATATATGTTTCAGGAGTGTCAGGGTTTCTTTGTGTTCTTTATCTTCCACATATGAATGAATTAATTTGTTATTTGTTTATCTCCTTCTGATGTATTAGTATAATCTCCTATGGTTCCAACCATGTTGTTACAGATGCCAAGATTTCATTTTTTTTAACAGCTAAATGGTATTACATTGCACACATCAATCACATTTCTCTCCACCCACCTACCATCCAGTGCTAATATCACTTCTGTTCCTTGACTATTAGAGAACATAGGGTCCTTCCAATTCATGTTTTGTATACTTCAGGTTCCTGCAACATATGTTTAATGTCTTTGATGTTTTGAGAAATCTCCATACTGTTTTCCATATAGACTAGATTAGCCCTCATGCCTCTCAAGGGTGTATGAATTTTCCTTTTTCTACATGTTGGCTGATGTGGTCTTCAACCTGAACCATCCTCACAGATGTTGAGGGAAGTGCCATTTGAGAATTTTCACATCTGTGTTCATCAGATATATTGATCTGTCATTTTTCTTTCTGTGCTATTCTTGACTGCCTTTTCCATCAGGGTAATAATGTCCTCAGAATGGATTTGAAAGCATTCCCTCTTCTGAAAATGTTTGCAGTGCTTGGGAAGCATAGATACTTTGTTCGTGTTTAAAGGTTAGGTAGAACTCATTTATGAAACCATTCAGTTCTGGACTTTTGATTACTATTGTAATTTTAATTTGCCCGCAATTTGTCTTTTCAAGTTTTCTATTTTTCTCTGATTCTGTTTTGGGAGGTTGTATAATTCTAAGAATTTTTCCTTTCTTCCAGGGTATCCATTTGTTGGCATAAAGATGTTCATAGTAGTCCTTATGAGTCCATCCTTCATATTTCTGAGGTGTCATGTAAATTCTCTTATTTCATTTGATTTTAAATAGTATTCATTTTTCTTAGTAAGCCAAAAATATGTTTGCCTATCTTTTCAGAAAGACAACTCATTCTTTCATTAATCTTTTGTTTCTTCCTCTTGATTTTTTTTTTTTAATTTGCCACTGCTCAATACTTCAGTATTTCTTTCTAACAGCTTCACTTGATCTTGTTTTAGTTCCATATGGTTTAAGGTTAGACTGTGGGCCTGAATTGTTACAGTCTTCCTGTTTAGTAATGTTTTTGCTGTGTCCAGAGTTTTTCATAGATTCTGTCTTCCTTTTCTTTTGTTTTCAGGCAGTTTTACTTTCTCCTTTGATTTCCTCATTAATTCAATCATTATTCAGTAATGTGTTGTTTATTCCTCATGTATTTGAGGTTTTGATTTTCACCTTTTCAGGCAGATTCTAGTTTGATATGTTGTGATCAGAGAAGACACTTGATAGATTTCAAGAATTCAATTTTCAAGAATTTATTAACACTCTGTCCTTCAAAATGTTGATATATACTCAACTTTTTCAATGAGGTATACCCTATAAATGTCTACTAAGCCAATCTGGTATAACTTATTTAAGTCTTTTGCTTCCTTGATTTACTTTCTGGTTGATTTCTCCATTATTATAAATAAGGTGCTACTATTATTGTGTGGCTATCGATACCTGTTTTTAGGTTTGTTAAAGTGACTTTACAAATTTTGATTTGCCCTTACTTGGTGCCTACATACTTATTAGAGGTATGTCATCATGTATTGCTTCCTTAATCATTCTGTACTCTCCATCTATTTTTCATAGTTTAATGTTTAGCTGTTTTATCTGATAAATAAATTATATATAACATTATATATATAAAGCATATATATAACATTGTATATTATATATAATGTATAGGTGACATTATATATATTTATATAACACATTACCTCTTCCAGCATATCCCATGGTACCATTTTACTGTAGGACAATTATTCAACCTCTTATGATGAATCTATGCTTATTTCTGGAATTCATTTTATTACCCTGGAGTCAGGAGAAATTTGAGTTCATTTTCTGATCCAACTTGACACATCATACTTTTTGACTGGTGACGTATTAGCTCATTGACATTTAAGGAAATTAACTGATATTTAAGAATTTGTTGCTATTTATTCTTTTTTTTTTTTTGGAGTAATTACACTTTTCTTCTTCTCCCTTCCTTGAATTTTGCACTCTATTTTGTGTGTTGTATTTCGATTCAGTGATCATCTGCTTTGTTTCTTCTAGGTATTTTAGTTCTGAGATTATCATGTGACTTATATATTGAATTTTATTCTTACAACATATTAGCAAATGAAAGTTAATCTTGAGCCCTATACATTTTTAGTTTCTTTATGCTTGCATTTTATGTTTTTGGTATTGTGTTGCCTTTAAGTGATGTTCCTTTTTACTTTATAGAATTACCTTTAAAATTCTTGCAAAATCAGTTTAAAGCTGATTATATAAACATTAAAATAGTTCCTCAAATAAATCTTATAATTATCACTCTTTGATGTTTTGTACTGCTACAGTATTACAAGCCTTGAGTTATTCATTATGTTTGGTATATTTTCCCTCTCTGATTCTCCATGTTTTTGATCACCACTGAAATCTGTCATATATCATGGACTTTGCTTCATTGCCTTTAGTCCCTTTTCCTAATGTATCAGGGTAGAGTAAGAAAACTTTTATTTAGAAACAAATCTTCTGCTCAAAAATTCTTTATGTCCTTATGTATTTTATTATTTCTTGTTTATAATATATCTACTTTTTAGAAATCTGAATCAACTATGAATATATAGTTTTCTGATTTCCTTATCAAATAGCTTCTCAGAATTTTCACTTCTGATCTTTACTTCTGAGTCTTTGTTTTACCAAATTAGTACAAATAATACCAAATTCTGCTTTTTGTATTTATAACTCTGATTTTATTGCTTGTAAATCTTTAAATTCTCTGTGGTTTCCTTCTTATCTTTGACTCTTTCCCTTATGACCATCCATTTTTTTATTGTTGTTGTTGGGTTTGCTTTTCAATGTACTCTTAAACAATATGGCTGTCATTTCCCCCCACCTTTGATATTTCCCCCTCATTTTCCGAATTTTATCTTTTTTATTCTCACTGTTCACAAAGAAGATGGCTTGAGAAGGGTTCTTGTCTCTTCTTTCAATATCATCTCATAAAATTTAACATCCAATCAAAGCATTGAAAATTTAATCTTATGGATGATACTTTTTCATCTGACTTATCCTTGGGTTTTTCCAGAAGTGTATTTATGATGTAAGGAGAGGTGAAGAAGTTGTTCTCAATAAGCATTTTTCCTGGAAATCCTGATTAATGTTTTTAAGTGGTTTCTGACACTTGATTTCCATTCATGCTTTTGGCTTCTGACAGTCTCTGCATCATTGTGTGGTTCCCAGCTTTCTTAATTTCTGTACCTTTCATTCCCAATGAGTTGTAGGTTACCTTCTGATATCCCTTCCTTCCCCAAATCAGTCTTTGGGCTTTAGGTTTAAGTATGTTTGTCTTTTCTATTCTTAGGCTAATTCTGAGATAGTTGAACTACCACTCATTTTACTTATGTAGAGCCTGGTAGAAGTAGCACTATAAATAACTGCTTACTTATCTCAATTTGAAAAACAAGCTGAAAACAACAACAACTCATCAACACTGCTCTGGTTGTGAATTGAAACTATGATTCCATATATATATATATATATATATATATATGTATATATATATATATATATATATATATATATATATTAGAAAAAGAGCAGTTAAAAATGATTCACTAATTCTAATGCAATTTTTATTCTCCTTTTAAGCAATATTGTTCATTCCTAGACAGGATTTTAGTGCACATCTCCTTTGGATATTATAAGTAAGATATAATAAATACATAGACTAAGCTAACATTCTAAAACTAAGGACATACATATATCTTGGTATTTATAACATTTCCCTTACATGTTATTTTAAAAGACACGCAGTAAATAAAATACTTAACAAGAGGAAATGATCTTTTAGACAATTCATTTCTAACTATAATCATTTAGATGACTCTTAGTGATTCAGAAAACACATTATGCACTCAGCACTGATATTCCATGGGTGGGATTTGTACCATTGTGTCATTTGTTAAAATATCAAGCTGCCTGGATGCGTATTGGTAAATAATATCTTTCATGAACTTCCTGAATGGCTACCCACACATTCTGCTCCAGACACCTGGCTATTGAAATTAGAGGTAATCCATTACTCCTTTTAATCACTGGAGCATGCATGGTGTACAAATTAATTTTAACTCGCTGTGATTGTTGAGTCTATTTCATAAGCAATTTTTAAAAGGATATTTTCCTTTAGCATTCAGTTCATCATCTCCAATTCTGTAACCTTAAAAAACAATATTCCAATGAAACTTTTAATTGCCCTATTACAAATTAGACCTTGTACTTACAAAGTACTTCCTTTAGTGTAAGAAGGTATGGGGATACAAAGAGGTAACCAAACATTGTCTGTGTCAGAAAACAGATTTTGCATCCACTGATGGAAACAATTTCTACATAATGCAAAAAAAAAAAAAAAAAAAAAAAAAAAAAAAAAAAAAAAAAAAAAAAAAAAAAAAAAAAAAAAAAAAGAGTAAAAGAGTGACATAGCAGAGGTGTGGGATACAGAAATTATAGGAATTATCTCAATTTCAATGATCTTGGTAATATGCCAAATATCAGAAAAGAGCAAAATAGTAAATGAGGAAACAGACTTTTATTTTAGAATTGTAACTACCAGCAGAGATATTTTTAAAATTATCTTTCATTAATTTATATATTTTCTTCAAAATACAAATTCCTAAAACATTTTGTTAAATATTCACAGTTGCATCTAATAGTTAACTATCTTGTATTTGTAGATATTGAAATTTTCTCTTGCATATTTAGTTATTTCTTCAGTTCAACATTCTGTTCCCAATTTCCTTAAAATATATAATTTTAGTCTAAACAACAACAACCAAAAATAATCTATTCATTGGGTTAATATATGTGTGACTCACAAACATAAAGAAAAGTCTTTTCTTTAGAATTTTAATTTTTGTAAGACAGCAAATTGCTTTTCAGCCTTTATGCAAGGATTTACATATATATGACATAATATATAAAAGAAACTTTAGTCGTGATATTGCAATGCAATTTAAAATATAGTAAATAGCATTATAGATTTTTTACAAATGTACATATCTGACATCTACTCCCCTAATCAGTGTACTGGTTAAGACTCAGACATTTAGAATCTAACATATAGTTGGTTTTACCTTTACTTTCAGTGTTGTAAAACTTTTTAATTTGTCCAAGCCTCATTTTTCTTATCTGTAAAATCAGGAAAATGTAATATCTGCCTCCTAGAGTATTAGTGTGAATTCTCTGGGATAATGCATATAAAGTACTTCAAACATCCCCTGAAACAGGAATGTTAGCTATTATTTTTCTTGTTGTAATAAATCAAAAGATTCCCTCTCTCATAGTGCTAATTGCTAAATAGCTTCCCACAGAGTAAGATCCAGTATCATTTAATTCTTAGTAAAATTACTTACCCAAGGCAAAGAAAATAAAATTTTGTTTTAGTCAATGTTTATAATGTGTGACTTAATTTTAGAACTGTGTGTTTGTTGTTCCCCCATGTATATGCTCTATTTTGTTAGATGGAGTTAAGTGGGAGGCATCTGTAGTCATAGCTTGTTATTTAGAGAGATCATGTATCAATATTTGTGAGAAAAAGTGGTAATTGACTTCAGTCTTTGGAATACTGATCTAATTGATCCGATGAGTAGATGTAGACATGGTTGTTGATTAAGTAACATCTAAAAGGAGAAATAAAGGAAGACTCATGTGCATGAACTTGCAGTGAAATTGTTGGCTTCCAGCACACTTCAGCAACTCCTTGTTTATGCTGTCTACATTTGCCATCATCCTCTCTACTTTGATTCCCTCTAGCTACTCCCAAAGATAGAGTACAGTGGAGAGAAGATAACAAATTTGGTTTTTCTGTAAAGCAGTACTGCTTACCTTCTTAAAGATAGGTCTGTTAAAATGCCGATGAGACTTATTTGCATCTGGTTGTTGTAAAAATTAGGAAACATATATTGAGAATATTGAAAAAGGGAGGAGGAAAGGTAGCAGAAGAAAGAGGAAAAAGGAGAAATAGAAGGGGTGAGAAGAAAAGGGAGAAAAGTGAAGGAATAGATGAGGGGGAAGAAGGGTAAGAGAGAAAGAGGGAGCTACCTTGGCTACCTAGAAGAACTATATTTTAAGGAAAAAGCAGTTAATGCTTTCCCAGCTGAGTGTGAGGGAGGACAAGGTTTTACTTACACCTAAATCTACACAGGACTTCTACTGAGATTTGTCCTGGACCTAGTGATATTAGGGTAGGAAAGATTAGCTGTTGTGATAAACAACTGAAGAGAGAAATTGCATGCTGTAATATAACTACACTTCAAGCAATTATGTGAAATGATAACAAGTAGTGTATGTCTGAAAAATCTCATATTAATGAGTTTCTAATTAATATTAATTAATAAATAATGCCAGTTGAAGAAGTTATGGGTTAAGTCAGGGAAATAAAGTCTATCTCTTTGTTACTTAAGATTCTAAAACTCATATCAATTTTAAGTATTTTTGAAATGATTGATTTTCTTATCGCAGTTCAACATGTGAAAATATGTTGAGCTGTTGAAAGCCTTATAATTTCACATATATAGAGAGTCTCATTCTGTTTGAAGCAGTAAGATACACCATTTCAAATTGAAAACTACTGGAGAACAATTTTTAAATATCTTCTGTGCATAATCACTTAAAGAAAAAAATGTATGACCTTTCAAATAACATCTAAACTGGCTTTTCAAATGTCTTTGAGAACAATGTGCTAGACTTTCAGGAATGGGATTTCTACTCTCTAACTTTCCTAACATCTTAAATCCTGGTGTTTTTCAGAGATTTGCATTGATTTCCTCCTTTAATCCTCAATAGAAATCAATAAACATGATAAATGAATGCTTTACTAACTTCCAGATGAGAAAATGATTTGTAAACCAAAAAGTGAGAGGTTCCAGGTTCCAAGTTTGTCCCTTTTCTTCCCTTCATTTTGTTTTTTCTTCCTTCCTTCCTTCCTTCCTTCCTTCCTTCCTTCCTTCCTTCCTTCCTTCCTTCCTTCCTTCCTTCCCTCCTTCCTTCTTTCCTTCTTTTTGCAGATATAGTAGTTTAAATTTTTTTTATTTTAGACTCTGAAATCAATGATATCCATTTATGAGCTAGGTTACTGATGCTGAAATTTATTAGTAGTTGCACATGTGATCAAGACTGTGTAATTGCTATCAAATTTAGAAGATGAGTGTCTCCCAAATGATATTCATAATGATTTTGTGAGCTATTTTTATTTTTTAATTTGATTTTATGTGCATATGTATCTATACATATATATGTGCATGTATGTATGTATATACACACATGTATTTTTACATCATTCTCTACCCTGGGGTTCTCCCACCACCTTGTCAACTGTGAAACATCTTAATCTCTGTGCCCATCCCTCCCCCAATTTTACCCCCCTCCCCCTCTCTTGCTCTGTGCTCCAGTTCTGTTGGCAGCTTTAAATTTGGTTTGTTTGATTGTTTGTTTTACCTATATCCCTCATATAAGTGAGACCATTCAGTATCTCCCACCCCACTTCCCTTCCCTCTTCCCCCTGCTCTTTTTGACTTATTTCCACTAACATGATCCTTCTAACTCCACCCATGTTGCTATGAATGACATGTTTGTCTTCTTTATTGATGAATAATATTCCATTGTGTACATGTATCATATCTTTTTCAGCCATTCATCAGTTTGGGGAGCATTTGGGTTTTTTTACATATGCTGACTATTGTAAATAGAACTGCAATAAACGTACCAGTGCAAGTTCCTTTTGAATGAGTGTTTTTGTATCCTTTGGGTAGATTCCCAGTAGTGGTATCACTGGATCAAAGAGTAGCTCCATTTTCAGCAGTAAATTGTAAGGCAGTTCTACTGCTGATCTTACTTAGTGAGATCAACAGTGCCGATCAACCCAGCTGACAAGCTGGGTTAAAGGCTGGCTTATTTGGGATGAGTAATAGAATCTCTCTCCATGTGATCTTTCACACATAGAGTGAAATGTGTGATATTTTGTTCACAAGGAGATAGCTGGCAAGCCCATTTGTGATCATTTATTATGTCTTTGCTGTACTATGTGTATTAATGTCCCTCTGGCCCCAATATTTAAGATGGCAAACCCAGAGACAGTATAAAAAGGCATTCCATTAATGCATGGGTGCCAGATGGAATGATTCATTGGGGGCCACTAATGTAGCACTTTATCCTATTCTGCTCACTAATGCATTGATGAATGTCTTTCTTCTTTAAAATATATGTCTGTCCTCCCCCACACTCTGTATCTTACCTAATCAAAGTATTTGGCTTAAAGGCTCTCATTTCTGTCATATCAGTTCTGGATATTGACGATGCTTATTTTTAGTTCCTTCAGCGTGTACCTGTTATTCCAGGGCTCTCTGACCTAAAAAAAAAGATGGTATACACATTCACATAATACCAACATACAATGATGGGGCAAGTACAAGATGACTATCATAGACATTCCTGCTTAAAATGTTGAGATAAGGGACCATGTCATTGAGCCAAACCAATTCTGAAAATATCTGGAAGTGTATATACTCAAGATTCCTTAATCCAAAGTCAGGGGTTATTCCTTGATTGTTTTTTGTTTTGTTTTGTTCCTTTGGTGTGATTTTCAAATCCTTTGTTTTGGGTGACTTTGAACTCTACCCTGTCAGATACACATTCTGTTCTCTAAGAAGCGAATAGCGTTTGAAGCTGTGTATGTTCTCAAGTTCCATGATAGTCATCGAACAATGGAGATAAAGATTTTTCCATTTTGTTCGTTTCATTTCAATCTAATACTTTAACTTTCAAATGTTTTGCATTTCATATCCATGTAGCTATTGTTTACACAATCACTCAAAAGCTTGAACTAGAACAGACCTCTCTCTTTTGGGGGTAGAATATCGGGATAACAAAGTATTTATTCTTCTTAGATACTATTTTCTGTAACTCAGGGATTCTACTTGTTACTTCCGTAAATATCTCCCAATACTTGAGAGAATCTGAAAACTCTTATTAGACCTAATCCATATTGGGATGTTACTTCTTTTTGTGTGGATCTCTTATTAGCAAAAGAGACTGAAGAAATGCATTTTTATTAAACTAAGAGCATCCTATGGCCTCTATTATATTTTCTATTAATACAACGTGTAAACTAAAGTTTATACCTTGTTTCAGCTTTCTTTTCCTATACCCTGATGCATCCTGCTAGAGACAGAAAGAAAAAAAAAAACATAATATTTAGTATAGAAAACTTAGTTTCATAAATTCAGGGAGCATATGTTATGTATTCCAAACAACCAAGGTATATGTCTGCCTGTTGTTTCATTAGTAAAAACATAGATTACCATGTGTTTTCTTACTCTTTTTCTTCACATATTTCCTACCTGTCACCAACATTTTGTCTGTTACTCTCTCAACTTTCACCAGCACACTTCTTAGCCCTTGTCCCATCTTGGCCCCCTTTCCCCTAGGTTCAAAGTTATAGTTCATCCTCCAAAATTCTATTATCTTATTGCCCAGTTTCTGAAAATTTTCTTAGCAGTTTATCTATTGCTGCAAACTGAATACCATTACTGTGATAAGCTATGGTTATTACCAAATTAACTTCTCTTAAAATTGATTTGTATATATTCAAAAAAGAAATAAAATTGTGAAATGACTAATTTCATTTTTATCACTCACCAGTGATGAACATATTACTCTTTTAAGCAATGACTGTGTACCAGGCTTTATACTAAATATTTTGATTCCATTTTTCACTGTATTTTTTAAAAAGGATAATCATAGCATCATTTAACTGGTATGGTTTAGAAAAGATTTGAAACTATCACATAGTCCTATGGAAAGTAATAAATTTAGGATTCAAACCTTATTATTTAACAGAAGAGATAAGACCCTTAAGCTCTAAATAATGTTGACTAAAATGTTGTTTTTCTGAAATTAGGGTCCCGGGGGGTCTTAATAATGAAAAGGAGTTGTCAGGGTCCATGAAACTATATCTTCTTTATTTGGGAAACAGGACAAGCTTACTAGCCAGTGGCATGTTCTTGAATAAATCTCATTTTGTAAAACTCAATGCTATCCTTTTGTCAGCAGAGTTATGTTCTGACTCTCTAACAAGTCTAAAAATTGAGTTTCCATATTTCATTCAAAAGTTTTTTTCACATAGCACTGTGAAATGACCAGCAGATTGGGGTCCTTCAATGTGTGAGATTCAAGATTGGAACTGCAAATTTACTGTATTTCTGTGACAAGGTATTCTTTTTTCTTTGAAAATACGGTGGTGTGTGTGTGTGCGCGCACGCATGCACGTAGGTGAATTAAGTGAAAACAAATCAGGATTAAAAATATTTAAAGAAATTATGCTTTGCCACATTGAACAAATCAGTGTTAAAATTAGACTACAATATTGCTACCCCTTAGAAGTCTTTTAATTTGCTTTCATGAAAGAAAAATAATTATGATTGCCATCCCAATTGTTTATATGCAAATTATACTTTTCATACTGCATCAAAAGAAACCTTGTAAAGGGCTCTAAACCATGTCCTAACAATTGCATCTTACTATTTAGTTATAAAGTTCTCTAAGGTAAATCTTCATCCTAATTTCTTCTAACTATTAACAATAAAGAATATACCTTCAGGAAAGAAAAATGTACATCTTTCTCATCATAATCAGCATGTAATGGTTGTAGGAATTGACCTGGATGATGTTGTTATGATAAGGAATGGAAGAGGCTGCTTTCTGCCTTCTGCTCAGAGAAATGTTGTAAGAAGTCTGAGTCAATAATCATCATGAGTTAATCCATACACAGCAGTCTAGCGCGAAAGGTTATCCAGACACAGATATGATATGGCAGCTACATGGCTTGTTTTGAGAAAGGATGTAAATGAGAAAATTTTAGCCATCAACAAATAAAAAGACCCTTAGGAATCCTTCAGATATCAAAGAGAGCAGCTCTACACCCCTCCTGTTCTCTTTTCATCTGCTCTCAGTCAGAACAAGAGCAAAAACAAAAAAGCAAAGGCAATTGAGAGCTCAGAACTCTAATGGCTAAGTGAAATACACTTTTCAATAAAGAAAACAAAACATTTTTCTTCAGGGGAGCTATTTTTCATCACATCCCAGAAATTAAATGTTGGAAATGGGAATAGATTTCAAAAACATCAACATGCCAGATATTCTTTTAATGGTTTCTTAAATAAAGCAGTTTGTACATCATAACTATAAGTCAAGTTCCTATTGATTTAAACATACATGTAGATGAGTCAGACAGATTTGTATTAATTACATAAAACTTATTTACATATCAACATGCATAAGGACTATTTGCATTTGATCTCAATGAAGCTAACACTTCCTCTTTTAAATATTTTTTGCAATATATACTCTTGATTATCATGCAAAATTGTTAAATATGGATAGTATCCTCATATCCCATAAACTTATAAAAACCTGTGTTAATCAAATAATGAGATTAGTTGACTCTTCACATTGTAGAAGATGTGAAAATTATCTTTTACACCCACTATTTTTCTTTTTAGATGTTTTCCTTATTATTCAGGGTTATGAGGAAAGTAGTAGTAATTACATAGAAAATATATTGTGTTAAATCATTCACTACCATGTCTTAGATTTGAGCAAACTAGCTTTATTGAAGAAAATCTCTTCCTAATAGATTTACAAAAGCACCTGAGAGTTAAGAATATTTTCCTTTAGCTCCAGCAAACAATTTCGTTACTTTTATTTACATATTCTAGGAGGTAAAGCTAGAGGAGGGAAACTATTAGTTAGAAATGATTATTTTATCTCTCAAAGTTAGAAAGGTATTATAAATGGAAAGGGCGTTGGATGAAGTGAATAAGTAAGGATGGTATTTTTTCTGCAAAAAATCATTTCTAGAACATGCTATTTTTTATTATTTTCTAACCCCACCCCTGACATACTATTTTTTAGTAGCTAGTTCACAAATATAACTGCCAAAATGAGATTGAAACATACATATTGCTAAAATAACAACATAGCAGAGCTAAAATAATGCAAGCTTTAGTTTAAATCCCATTTCTATCTTGGGTATGAGTTCTGTAGCCTCTGTTTACTCATCTATAGTGATATCTGCCCTGGAGATTTCTTTATGAGGCATTATTTAATAGTTCATTTAAAAGATCCCAAAATACTAAAAGGATCCTGTTGTGACTTGCTGGTCACTCAACAAAACACAAGGACTCCGACTGAAGTTCAAAGCTGCAGGTTTATTATTTGTGCACCAGGGTCTTCAAGTCAAGGTGGCAAGAGAAACCCCAAGAAGTTTCTGTTACAACCTTTTATAGGACAAAACCATCACAGCCCCCGATTGTGAGGCAAGCAAGTAGGTGCAGGACACGTCCCCATAGCTATAGAACACGTTCCCATAATGGTGGTGTGCATTCCCATAACTGTGGATTTCCAATAATGCTAATATCGATCAGTAGGAGGACAATGGTGTCATCCATCATCTACCAGGTGGACAATACTGGTGTCCATCATCTATCAGGTGAACAAGATGGTAGTCAGGAATAAGGGGAGGCAGAAGCAGGATGTTGAAACAGCCAGCTGTGGCGGGTACTTTGCACCGAGGGCAGGGAGAGGACACTGGGTTCAAAATGGAGGTTTTAAACAAAATAGAGTCACAGAGTTAGTCTGTTCCCAACAGATCCCAAAGTATAGAAAGCCGATGGCCAGGTCCGTTGCTTCCTTTTCCTCTGATCTTTAAAATGAGGGACACTCAATATATTTTTTTCTGAGGGTAATCCAGAAGACAGCATGCCGTATTTATGTCTTGCTACTATGGAATACAGAAAACAAGATATGACCCTAACTAAAAGACAAAAAAACAAAAACAAAAACAAACAAACAAACAAAACACTGGTATACATTTTTTCTACTGACTTTGTCTCCCTTATTAAAAGGGGGGAAAAAAGTCAATACAGTATCATTTCAAATCTCCAATTGGCCTGGCTTCCTAATCAGTTTCTGCAGCCAGAGGCAGCAAATGTTGAACAAAGCAATAGGTGAGAATGCGAGGTTTCCAGAAATAGCCAGTGTAATTCTAATATGTAATTCACTAGAGGAAACACTTCAAGGCTTTCATTTATCATGTGTGAGTGGATGCCTCTGTGGGGGTAAGTTTATTTGCATTTTAAGGGGCAAATGTTCTGCCTTTCATCAGTCTAGGAACCAAGCATGAGGAGAGAGAGATAACCCATGTGGTCCAGTTGCAAAGAGAGGCAGAAACATTTCCAGCTAATTTAGCACATCAACATGGCCACCATTCTTTGCAGACTTCATGGCACATCTTTTACAATGTGAAGAGTCAACTAATCTCATGATATGATTTCAGCTCTTGGTTACCTGACACTCTAAATTTGGAGAATTTAGTTCATATTCATCCAATAAGATGTGTTTTCTTTCCTCCTACTTCTTCACTCTCCCGTTGTCCATGAAAAATGCTATATTGGCAGCTTAGTCATTACTTTGCCATTTTTTGTTTGTTTCTTCCATGCTTCAAATGTAGTACTTAGAGATATTTCTGAGAGATTTCAAATTTTCAGAAGTTTGTGGTTGTGATTTTCCCTGGGCACTTCATACTTTCAGAGTTGGTGAGCTTGACTTTTATGAAATGCATCTGCAGTAACATTGTTCAAGGAAAGGAACGTTTCTTTCTTGTGATAGTCAGGGTTCCAACCAGAAAACTAGAAAGAGTAGGAGATACTAACAGCATGTCCTGCAAGGACTTGGTTTTGCCCACTTGTGACTTGTGACTTGGGAAGTCTGAATTCTATAAGGCACCCTGTCAGAAATTCTATTCAGGGGGCCAGCAGATAGACACAGGTAGAAGTCTCACCTCTGTCTTGAAGACCTTCCAAATAAGTGAAGCCCACATTGATATTCAGTATACTCTATTCAACTTTCAACTGATTATGGACTTTCAGTATATCAAAATACATTCAAAGTAACATCTAGATTAGTATATAGCAAATGAGTAGATTATCAAAGACCAAGATAAACTACACATAATGAAATTCTGTGGGATTAAAAGTCAAAGATATTATAGCTCCCTGAACTGAGATTGCTATTATTGTCTAGTTGTTAAAAGTAGGGATTATCAAAAGTAATGAGATATTATCAATATTTCTTCTGCAATGTTAGATGAAAGGAAGGCAGTAAATATTTCA
The DNA here is from genome assembly GCA_004024945.1 of Uropsilus gracilis. Classification (NCBI taxonomy): domain Eukaryota; kingdom Metazoa; phylum Chordata; class Mammalia; order Eulipotyphla; family Talpidae; genus Uropsilus; species Uropsilus gracilis. The sequence continues at coordinate 57,222 of PVHY01005457.1, forward strand.
TACAAAAGGATGGGGTTGTCTTATCTGTGTTCCGTAATGCTTTTTTTGAAATGCTTTAGGGTCAGGTATTTTTATAAACTATTAACATTTATCTAGAATATTTAGTTAGAATATAGGCAGGCTCATATTATCTTGCATTCTAAATCTGTTTTACTCACACTTGGCAAACTGTTTGACAATTTGCCCAGTTCTTTGTTTCTTCTGAAGTAGGTCTTCTGAATCACATCTGCCTTCACACACCTTTTTCTATCTATTTTCTCCATCAGTACTACTAATCTATAACTTACAGGAGGAATATACACAATAATCACAAAAACTGTATTCACACCACACAAACAAACTTGATCATAATCCTCTTATTTCATCATACTCATAGCAAAGAGTCAGGGGTGTGCTCATTTTGCCTCTGACATGGGAAAAAGAATATAGAGTATATTGTCCATGGTTGATCCAATTTGATAATAAAATTTCCTTCAAAATGAGTGTCATGATCTTTATTGTCTCAGTAATGTAGAAACCCTTAGAAACACAGGTACTGAGAAATGAAGTGGCCTATCCATTTGAAGGTAAACATCCTTCCAGCTTAAAGCGAGACAAGCAAACATACAAAAAACCTTTAGTATTAACATGATCTCATTGGGGGTGAATCTATTGCTATTTTCAAAGTTATCTTTCTTCCCAGAAATGTTTTGCCCAGTGTACAGGGAGGTTTCTTCTGTCACCATTGTCTTTGAGTGTTGGTATTTCTGACCCTGTTACCATCAATGATGAGAAGACAGAAGCTATTTTTACTTGGATTCTGTTCTCTTAGTTCAGGTTCAGACACTTAAGATTGTTATTTTAAAGATCTAGCCTATGTTGTTATTGGTGATGGTACTTTTACTTACATTTTCAAAAGTGCTTCAACACCTTTAAGATTTGGCTGTGACTTTTGTTTGGCTTCTCAATTGTCCTGCAATGATCATTACAAGATTGTTTTCCCACATAATGGGCATGCCACAGTCTACTCTGACCAGTAGGAAGATCTCTTCTGCACAGCCTATGAACTGACAGAGAATGGCAGGTACTTTTCTTAGGTTCTGTCTTGACTAAAACATGTCACAAATTCATGTCGGCTGTATGCATCCAATTCATGGGGGCTGAGGAAGTGGAAGCTGAAATTAAGTCATACACCTTTCCCTGCTTCTTACTTCTATCTCAAGAGCTCTTAGTAGTTCCATTTCTTCTCTTTGATATTCAACCCAGTTGGGTACATTATCTCATTTGCAAAATGGTGTCTCGCCATGGAAAAATGGAAAGAAATAGTAGATAAGAAGAAATACAAATCAGAATGATGAAAAGTGGGAAAGATTATCCACACTTAATCATTTGTGTCAGAGTCTAATTCTGCTGAATCTTATCTTTTTTGGCGGGATGTATTTTAAGCTTGTCAGTCACCTAAATATACTTCACCCATTGTATTAGTAAGTTATTAATAGTATTCTGGGTAGTAATTACAAATAGGTACTATGTATCTGAAGTTGTAATTTTCAAAGGGAGCAATATTTGCTTGCTTGAATAAAATGCTCTTCTCATTTTATTTCAGTTACAATATATTTGCTCTCTGGAAAAGAATCTTAGTTTTGGTAGAATTGTTACACATGCGAATGATTTACAGTGCTTCATTAATGTTGGTGGGTCTACAATCCTGATCTGGACATTCAATCTGATAATTTGAAAAGCCATTTCTATTTCTAAAAACCTACGATAACTTTACTTTAAAATTACATTAGAACTTTGACTTCAAGTGAAATTGGCATTCATCAGTCCTGCCAGGGCTCTCTAAGTATTCTTTATACTCATTGGGATCTGCAGTTAAATGATTTTGTGTCCGTGTATAGTTTTGGATTAACAAAAGAGAAAATAAAAAAAAATAAAAACAAGGTGAAAAATCAGCAGAGGAAGGGAGAAGTGTAACAACACAAACTCAAACTCTACAGGCACTAAATTCTCAGTGTAAAAGCCATTTTTGCATGACAGGAGGTTTCATTAGAACATCTGTTTCAAACCCCTGTTTGTGATATCATTGAGATCATATTTCCACAGAATAATTGCAATGCTGATAGGACTTGGAACCAGTAAGTAAGCTTCCCTACCTGCCTGCGGTGCATTTAAACTGCATCAATTGAGTTCAACTGGACTTTGATTTCACAGAATTCATCCCCTGCATGACTTGAGGTTTACAGTAACCACCAAAGATATTTGCTGTGAGATTTGGGAAGCAGAAGTAAGATAATGGCTAGATCTTTTCTGCTTTCATGTTTGATGTAAGGCTTCAAACATAGTGGCAGTAAGCACATGTCATTGATGAATGATCTCATCGTGTTAGCATGGGGCAGCATCTCCAGACGTTCAGTTCCTCATTCCCACCAGTTCTCTTCCTCTAGCAACTGAGTTTGGGATGGCCTGAGGGAGTAGACCATGGTGAGCCTGTATTGCAAGTCACCAGCATTGTCTAGGCTGGATATAGTAAGAAGCACATGTGTGTTTCACATTGTCTCCTTATGGACCACTTCTGAGCCTTGCTCATCTCCCCCCCAACACACAACCCCCCTTTTTCTCCCCCACCCCACATACATCAGGCTGAAAATTAAAAAGTCTAAATCTCACATCAATTCCTCATCAGTTCCCATAATTTGGAAAGACCTCACCACCATAACAAGAGTCTCAAGTTCTACTGATTGAGCTAGCCAGGCTCTCTATCTCACCACCATAACAAATCCTCTATTTTAGATTGGTTCTATTCCTGAAGTCCTCAGAATAGTCATAAACACTTAAATGTGATCTGTCTGAAGGAAGCTGTCTATGAGTGTAAAATACACACTGATCTGGAAGACAGTGTTAAAAAAGAGTAGATCATTTTATTGACAACATTGAAATGCATTGAAGAATATTTTGAAAACATTATATTAGATAAAACATACTGCAATTAATTCCACCACGATGATATTCCTTCATTTAGGCTGCTATGACTTAGCACCATGGACTGAATAATTTAAACAATATTCATTTCTCCATAGTTCTGGAGCCTGAGAAGGCCAAGGTTAAGGTGCTGACAAATTGGGTTTTTCGTGAGCTCTTACTTTCTGACCGGCAAAAAGATTCTTGCTCTGATCTCACAAGAATTGTAAATCTTAGTCTCTTCCTCTTCTTATGAGGATTCTAACTCCATCAGCAGGGCTCCACCTGAATGACATCAGCTATACTAAAGTGCTTCCTCAATTTCTCATCATCTAATATCCTCTAAAGGAGGTTTGGGTTAAACATGTATTAGGTGGGACTGGGGACATAATCATTGTCCATAGCAACTCTCTTTATATGGAGTCACCTGATATTACATATGTCTAACATTCTATTCCTGTCAGATAATGCTATACTAGATGACGCATTGTCCTTCTGATGCTGTGATCAAAAAATGACTAATTCATTCATCGGAATGTCCTTTGTCCCCTAGAAGGATGAGAAATAGTGGAGAAGTTGCCCCAAATGATATATGATATACAGGTCATCAGTTCTGTTTGAATGTTGCTGTTACATGGTGTGATGAAGTAATATTGTCTTTCATGGCCCCCAAATACTATCTCAATTTGGAAAATTATCAGCAGATAAAGGCTTTTGGAGACCTACCTCACTCTTAAAGGTATATTTTGATTTATTCATTCTTTCAACTAATATCTTTTAAAGTCCACCCTAGATCTCAGGGATGGGTGTGAAGCTTCTAGCATGTAATAAAAGGATCTGCCTTGAGGAAACTTAGAGTTTAAGGAGGGAAGACAGGTTAACACACACACACACACACACACACACACACACATACACACACACAATAAAAGGGATCCTTAGAGGAAGTTGTAAATGCATTCTGAGCAAAATAAAATAAAAATGTCATTACAACCAATGGGACTGAACCATGGAGCGAGAGAGGACGAGGGGGAAGAAGGCGGGGGAGGTGAAGAGCACAAAAGATGAGGATAGTTAACAAATGTTAGTGATGTGGGAAAGCCCCCGGGGTAAAAAAACAAAAAACACACACACACATTTACCAGATATCCGAAGAGAACAACAGGCCAAACAACCAACAACTGAACATCAACTTAACCAACCAACAACTTGCAGAAAAATGGGAGAAGGAATGACTGGAGGGGGGATACAGAGGAGGGATATGGAAGGAGGAGGAGGGATCAATTAAAGCACAATTGTGACAAATCAATAAAATGAATTAAAAAATAAATAAAAATAAAAATAAAAATGTCATAATGAGCAAAAGTAGTTTTCTTTAGATGATTTGAACATTGTAGATTTCTTTCTTAAATTATTAAAAGATGAAAACTTAACTTGCACTCATGGAATGAATATATCCATCAAAGAAGTGAACCACGTACAAAAATTATGAAATTTATGTGAAGTAAGAGTAATACAACTAAGAAGATGAAAGTGAAGTTAACAGCAATGTGTGTCCAAAGTTCTGTTGCTGAGATGCTAGACAACTGTGTTCAAGTTTCACGTGAAAACCACATGATTTGGGTTTGTAGATGTAAAGCAGAAAATCAGTTATTGTTTTCCCAGTGTGCATGAAGGTGCCGTAGCTCTTGGCCATTTCAAATGTATTTATTAATATTTCATGTATCTGTAGGATATTTTGAAGGATATAGTTTATACAATTGGAACATTTACATGGGATGAGTCATCATCCATGAATCATGTTTGTTATCTCTTAATATTCCAAATCACCAGTGGGCTTCTTAAATGCATATGTAAGTTCTCAGGAAAACGGGGAGGACAAATCTCTCATGATACAGAAAATGTTGCCATTGAATACATGGCAGAAAAATGAATACAATTTTTAGTGATGTGTTGGTTGACATCATACAGGGATTTCAAGTGGAGAAATCACTGGATCTGACATCTTTTCTTAGCGTGGGTCCAGGAATTGTCTAGGAGTGATGTCAGCTTTTGACTTGTGCTGAAAACATTCAGTGGTTCGGATGCCAAAGTAGTTTGACAAACTTTGTCATTGGAGCCAATACTCATAACGGTGTGTTCTCAGTATTTGCCTTTGAATTCCAAATGGTTGTTAAACTCCAGGGGTTCACAGTCAGTGAATGAAATGAGACAAGAAGATGTCACCAAAACTGTTCAGCTGCATTTCATCATTCTTTCTTTCTTTCTTTTTTTTCTATTTGACTTCAACACGGCTTGAGACCTTGCATACTGTATAACACAGTAAAGTGTGAGACTGAAAGTGCTAACCCAGTCAGAAACAGTGAATCCTGCAAGGAGAAAGCAATAAGCTACCAGAGAGGCAGTGCTGACGCCTTCGCCATGCCTGCAGGCCTAGAAAACAATTATAAAAATGGTACTTTTGGAAATCACTGTGTCGCAGGCAGAAGCAATAAATTGACTGAGTTAATGTGCATGATTTGACTACTGATATAAACATGTACTCTCTGGCAAACACACCTCAACAAGAAAGACAGGAGTTTAGTCTGGTACCCAGATGTTATTCAAATATACAGCTGTTAGGCACTGCACTGCCAATAACTGGGGAATATCATTTGTTTGAGGATGGCAAGAGCAACAGCTCTATTCAAAAGAAGCTTAATCAATATAACACCCATGGTAAAGTCAAACTCCCCCAAATTATGTTAAGCTTTTAGTACAGCTGTATTAATTAAAACATGTTGAAGAATCGGATGCAAATATTCTGATATCTCTGCAATTCTGCTGTTAAGAATGATTAAATTTAAGACAAATGTAAGGTAGATTAGATTGCATGATAAAGTCAACAAAGATTAGAGGTTTTACATATCAGGTTTTATTTAGGGTGCTGATAAACATCAACATAATTGGGTGCACCACCAATTCAAGTAGCTTATCCTTTAGTCATATTGACTTAAATGAGAGAATAGCATTCAGGATGACATCGATTTGCATTAACACTATACTGCATTTGAGGTTTTCAATTATTTCCTTTTATCATTGTTTCCTCAATCAATGCATCTGGCCAAAAGAGTAAGTGGTTGGCTAACCAACAAGATTCCACAATAGTTTATGTTGGTGTGGTTTATGTTTTCCTTCCATATTTCAATGTGGTGCAGTGGAGATTAATACCTTAGATAAGATATCTGGGACACAGTAAAATGCATTTGCAGTGAATGACTCAATTCACCGAAGGAACAATGAAACGATATGAAAGCTGTCTTGGATATGGGACAAAATAGCTTAACCTCTGCCTGGTCTTTTGTAAGATGGTGTAGGTTATGGAGTTAAACTCAGTGGCTGATTCCAGGAGAGTAATTAGGAAAAGAGCCAAATTTCTATTCATGGAAATCTCTCTGTAGTAAAATAAAGGATGTACAAACTTTCTTTTCCAATTACCCTTGCAAGTGTGTTGTAAATACCTTCCTCTCTTCTCTCACCTTAAGAGAGACATGGATGGTGGTATTTAGTTGTGAAAATATTCACTAACATGTCAGTCAAATATGCAGCTGAGGAACACATTCTCATGGCCCTTTTATTTGATGAGGAAAAGACTATGGCAGATCTGTGCTTTCTCAAACCATGGGACTAAATTTTGTTGGCCTTCCTCTGGATGGAAATGTCTATTTCTATTTATAGACATTCATTGCTTTCCAAATACATTCTTCCACTTGGGGATGAAATTTGATCATATTGAGTCTACATGCATGACTGCTATCTTCACATTGATCTTTGGAAATTGCTATTATATTTTGCACTGTGTCTAAAGGCACTCAATACTTTCTTAATATAATACACAGGGGAATCTGGATACTCATGTCTTTTCATTCACATCTCTGTGAATTCTTAGTCCTATTTCTCATAAAGAAAAGAATTGCAAATATGCATAACTTACCTGTTGTGCATGCAAAGAAAAATCAACATTTCACTTCATTTCTTTTAAGAAAAACCTCTAATTCACTTGAGATTTTACTTTCTCTCTCAAAATCTACTTTGAGAATAAAGTTAAAATTTGGTCTTTTAGATGAACTCAAATGCTTTCAGGTAATAGGTCATTCCAAGATAAAACATCAAAATAATATTGAAATATCCTTCTCTACATGTAGCTTACACTTGAATCTAAACACAAGAACAAGTTTGTATGGAGACACATTTGGTCTGGTGCTTGGTCTATGGTCATAAGGTCGGTCCAGATCTGTCCTGACTTTTTCTTCTTCTGTGAAGAAAAAAATAAATTGTTGTGTCTAAGAAAGGACACTGTTGTGAAGTCTTGGAGAGTTAAATATATTGCTGTATAGTTTTTAAAAAATAATCTAGTTGCTATGAAACAGATTGCATAGATATGACTTAGGAGGTAATAGTTGTAGATAAACGATGGTTTCAGTTGGAAGAAAGTCAGCATGGGTAGTTTCATGGGGAAAGGCCCAATAGTGGGATATTTGAAAGATGGCTCTGTCATTTGTGGAGGAACTTCATGCAGGAAAAACTTGTTCATTCTGTCAGAATTGGAAATACTATTTGCCTCCTCTTTTACATATTATTTGCAGTTTCTGATTTACTTCTAAAGTCCTAACTTTAAGTCTTGCCAGAGTTGTATTGCATTTCCCAGAAAATAGACCTTAAAAGGCTTTTTGTTGAAGATTGTCTGATCTGATTCTGCCTGTTGCTTATAGGTGGCTTATGACTACATGGCAGAGAGTCCTGTCAAGAGATTCTTCTCTGTAGCACCTATATTCTTTTTTTTTTAATTAAATAATTTATATATAAATTTCAGATCTTTGTAATTCCTGGGGTTCACCCACCACCTTCCCTCCCTGACCATTCCCACACTTCCAGCCCCTCCTCCCACCCCCGCACACAAACCTAACTTGTGTACTTCAGTTTGGTTGTTAGCTTGTTTTGACTTTTCTTTCTGGCTTTTCATTTATTTTTCCTATGTCCCATATATTAGTGAAACCATTTGGTTTCTGTCTTTTTCTTTCTGACTTGTTTCTGCTAATATGATTTCTTCTAAGTACATCCATGTTATCATAAAATCATCAGATGTGTCATTTTTAATTGATAAGTAATATCCGATTGTGTATATATACTACATCTTTTTCATCCGTTCGTCTGTCTTGGGACATTTAGGCTGTCTCCATGTCCTTGCAATTACAAATAGTGCTGCAGTAAACATCCAAGCACAGGTGTCCCTTTGTACACTGTAGCCCCTATATTCTATTAGCTCTTTCATTCACCATTTCTGTTCATATATCTCATGCTCCCTCCTTCCCCAAGGGCAAACTAACTTCACTTATTTTTCTGCATCACATGCATATGCTGATGAATCTGCTGACTCTGAGGAGTTTATGTCAAACCCAGAGACCTACACACCTTCCATTTCCCTTTCCTCTCTAGATCTGAGGATGTCATCGCAGTATAGAACTTTGCTAAGAGGAATCATCTTTGAACTACATGGTAAGAGATTCCCATCTCTTTACCTGCTTTCCCATAACAAAACTTTTCTGAAGACATTTTATTTTGAAGCAGATAATTCTTAGGTAAGCATCCCATACCATTTTTTAAACATTGCCTAGAAATAAGCTCTTTGATATCTGATCTGAGTGAAAATCACCTCTGGAAAGTTAGGGGGGAAAAAAAAACTTCTCAGCGGGCTCTACAATTTAAATTACTGTAATTATTGGGATTCCCAAAATGGTCAGTTCAAGGTTCAGAAACAATTAATAACCTTTTTATTCTAGGCTGTATTTTTCCACGTCCTGAAAGAGTAGGTTCCCTTTGTTTAAGTGCTGGTAGTTCTCAGAAGAGCATGATTGAAATGGAATATGTATATATTGCCTGTATGAGAAAATGCTTTTGAATATGTGCTCTTTATCATACACCAAATAGATATTTTGCATTTTTATTCATTTTAGAATGTGGTCTCTGTAGACAGGTGGCTTGAATTTGAAGCTTTTTTCTTCTGTTTCCAAATGTGGGGTTAAGAGCACAGCTTCTCATTCTTGGGTTTCCTGGTCTCTGCACAGAATAAAAGGTTAATGCTAGTAAACATCTAGTCACACAAGGATGTTAGTAAGTAAGCTGATGTTGGAAATGCTCCTAGAATAATTCTTGATATAGTATAATCTCTCTAAATACCTAATGATAATGCCTATAATAATAATGCTAATATGCAAATAAAGTCAAGCTGGATCCATAGTTACACAGAATGAGAAGTTTATTAAAATACATCTTGAAATTTTTCCAGTGACACAGAAGACATAGATAAGATCATAAAAAGCTGATGCTGAAGTCTAGGAAACTTTGAGAAAAAAGGAATTGACTCTATGCTTTATGCATTTGTAAGGATTAGACAAAATGACAAATTAAAAAAAATAACAAATCAGCTGAGAAACCATATGTAAAAACAGTTTTAGGTACTGGGATTAACCTTAACCACAAGATACATTGTGGCTTTATGCAGAGTCATTTCCTAGAGTGAAATTACTAAAAGAATAAAAACCAAAGCTCAAAAATCAGGTTAAATATAGAGGCTGTTAATGTGATGAGTGATGGAAAGGAGACATAAAACTCAGATGCAGTGTTTCAAGAAATGTCTCCAAAAGGGATTTTTCAGCAAGACCTGAATCCAAGGAATCAACTCTTGGGGGGATGTGAGAATAGGAACAATACAGGCACCTCCAAGGTACAGAAACAATAAACTGTAGTGTCTGAAAAAGAACACTGTTGTGAAGCTTGGATGGTTAAACATTTTGTTGATATTTTTTTGCCCATGGAACTGCAGGCTCACGTTGCCCAGGGTATACCACAGACTCAAACAATCCCCAGCCTCAGCTTCCCAGGTAGCTGGATTAGAGGCACGTGACACCACGCCCAGCTATTTTTTTTGGAACTAGGTCTTGCTATGGGCCCCAGGTGGGACTCGAACCGTGATCCCTAGCCCCCACTGCTTCATATGCTGAAGCTTACAGACATGAGTCACCATGCCCAGTTTCTGTTGATAGTTTTTATAAAATAATCTGATTGCTATGAAACAGATTGCACAGATACCACTTGGAGGCAATAGTTATAGGTAAACTATGGTTTCAGCTGGATAAAGTCAGCAAGTGGTGGTTTGGGGAGAAAAGGCCCAATAGAATGATATTTAAACGGTGGCTCTTATTTGCTGAGGAACTTCATGCCGGAAAAATTATTTCCTTCAGTCAGAATTGGAAATATCACCTGTCTCCTCATTAACACATTATTTGTACAGTTTCTGCTTTATTTATAAATTCCTGACTTCAAGTCTTTCCCAGTGTTGCTTTGGGTTTCCAGAAAATAAACCTTAAAAAGGTTTATTTGAAACCTTTCAAATAAGCTACTTGAAAAGAGAACTGATATATACACATGAAAAGAGATGAAACATACATTTGATAATTAGAAAACTCACAATATCCCCTCAGAAGAACATGGTGTGCTACCCTGATGATCTACACTGGTGTAGTGATTTGGTTCTAGGAAAGTGAACTTTTAATCATGTAGTTTATATATTGTGTAGAAGAAAATCAACTGAGCACCATTAGAAGACTTTTTGTTGTTGTTGTTTTTGAAAATTCATTGATGAGAAGATTCCACAGGACTGTTCTATCTCAGAGCAAGAGAGTAGAAGGTTCATAAAGGAGGTTTGAAGTCAGAATGAGTTGTCTTTTAGCTTGTTTCAAGAAGAGTTGGTCAAGGGCGGTTCTTGGAAAGGAAATAATTATTCATATAGATTATCAACTTTTGTCTAAATATTGTCTATATTTTGTAAAGAGAAGCAGAGGTGGTGGAAGAGGCAGGGCACTGACATGTGAAGCAATGAAGAAAATGTGTCATTTTTCAGATTATATCACAAGGAGTTAAAAGGTTTAGATCAGGTTGCATGGCATCTTTTAGGTATCAACAGGCTGATTGTATGCTTAATGGAGGACAGAAGTAGATAGGATAGTAAAGAGAGAACTTAAGGTTGATGACTTGAGATTGGCTAGTCGTTGGTTCTGTCCTTACCATCTGTGCTCCAAAAAAGACATTGCTGAGAAATGATTTTCTATGAAGGAAGAGAATGCTTGAATTTCAGGCATGCTCTCTTCATTAAACCCTTGTCTCACAGGCACATTCAGCTTAGGGATGCTGTGCTATCTTCTGAGAAGGTTGTTGTTAGGAGCTGTGTGCAGGAAAAGAAGAATGAGATGGAACAGATTGATAACAATCAGAGAGAAATCAGTTTGTAGATCAGGACTGGGAGCACATCCATGTCAGCTTTATTGTGGGCATGGGGTCCGTATGTATCTTGGCAGAAGAATGATCACAATAAGGGCAATAAGGAAGGAAAAACAAAACAAAAAAGCAAAACAGAAAACAGGATCCTGTGGTATGTGACACATGGCAGGAGGATGGGGGACTAATTACCTAAACAGGAAAAATACTTGCCTGTGTTGGGGGGAGTGGGGTAAATACTTTTATCATTCAGGGATGTAGGATATTCCTAGGAAATTAGGTGGCTGCTGTCATGAGTAAGAGACTTGCCAGTAACTGTCTCTAGCGTGCCAGAGACAATGAGAGAAACAAAGATGTTTTTTATCTAGGGCATATCTCTTTTTTATTATTACATATTTTATTTATATATGCACTTCACATCTTTGTATTCCCCAGGGATTACCCACTACCTTTCTATCCTGACTGATCCTTCCCATCCACCCTGCAAGCTAGTACTTTAGTTTGGTGGTTAACTTGTTTTGATTTTTCCTCCTGGTCTTTGCTTGTTTTTCCTATATCCCATATATTAGTGAAACTGTTTGGTTTCTGTCTTTTTCCTTCTGACTTGTCTGTTAATATGATTTCTTCTAGGTCCATCCATGTTATCATAAAATCATTAAATTTGTCATTTTTATTGATGAATAATAGTCCATTGTGTATCTATACCACATCTTTTTCATCCATTTGTCTGTCTTGGAACATTTATGTTGTTTCCATGTCCTTACAATTACAAATAGTGCTGCAGTAAACATCCAAGCACAGGTGTCCCTTTGTATAAGTAATGAGGTCTCCTTTGGGTAGATTACCAGAAAAGCAATTGCTGGGTCAAATGATAGTTCCATTTCCATTAGTTTGAGGGTCCTTCACACAGCTTTCCATAGTGGTTGGACCAGTTTACTTTCCTACCAGCAGAGTAAGAGTGTTCCTTTCTCTCCACATCCACGCCAGCACTTGTT